>JAHBCN010006161.1:0-50514 GCA_019359885.1 Listronotus oregonensis | reverse complement strand
GTTATACATAATAACAAAAAGGTAGACTTTCATTGGGCATAGAGGCTCCTTAATTTTCTACTTTCTAGTCCGGTTTGCTATAAGAGCGCGTTTTTTAGTTTTTTAAACTATAATTTATGTTCTTATTTTTTTATTTCTTAACAACATCAAAAGTAATCTTAATCCAGAGCCATATGCTCGAAGGTTATTTATAGGAAATTTAACATTTCAATAAATATTTTGAGCGTGATCTAGCAAATAGTTGTGTCAAGAATGGGTGTCCCAGACTAAAATTTTTATATTCTACTGATCAAAACTCCTTTGAATAGTAAAACATTGTACTTATGTCTGATACATCAATTTTACAAAAAAAAAAAAAAAAAAAAATAATTTATTAAAAAAAGGTACCTGAAATATTTTCGTTTTGTACACTGAATTTATTTAATCAATTTTATACTTCTCATTTTATAAACCGAACATTGTGACGACCCAAATAACAAATCAAATTAAAACCATACGTAGGGACAATTTAGAGAAATTCAAATTAATTAATGCTGTTAGGTCATGGTTAGTTCTGGTTAGTTAAAGCGGCTTATTACTTTCCCTAATTATATTTTAGACGTAATAAATCAATAAAAGTAGAAACAGTAAGCTCTTCCGTTTAGGCAATGATCGATATACAACATACATTTTTGGTTTAGGCCTCAATTCTGCCATGGCTTAATCAAACGGAGGGATAATTTAGACAAATTTAAAAGCCCTTAGTTCTGGTCGGTCATGGTTAGTTCTGTTAAGTTAAAGCGGCTTTTTATTTTCTCCAATTGTATTTCAGACGTGATAAATTACTAAAAGTAGGAACAGTAAACTTTTCCGTTTAGGTAGATAGCCAAAACATATATTATTATTATAAGATTATTTTAATAAATAAATATTTTATATTTCTGCATTTTATATGTTATGATATTTAGTTAAAAAATTAGTTTTAATTCATATTACCATATTTTATAAATCATCAAAAACAGAAATCAACGTCAGTTTTTGGAGTACGAAACGAGATATCGGAAGCTGAATAATTAATATTGTATACGAAATAAGAATATTTGAGAAATATTAAAGGGAGTTAAAACAAAATAAATTTGTAAGATTCCAGAACTTTGGTTTTTACGCTAATTAAAAATAACTACATTATTTTTGACTTATTCTGTCACCTTTCGACTACTTAGACATGTTTTACACCGAAAATATAGTCTGTCTGGAAAGTAACGTTAGGTTTTGAGGAAATACCCCAATAAACCTTTAACGATTTTATTACCTATTGTTATTGGGTAAACCCATTTGTTAAAGGGCAGGGGTGGGCCAGGTATTTCTTGAGTATTAACCATTAGGAATATAAATATTTTGGCCAATATTTTAGTGGATGGTTAAATAACCGGTTTTACTGTGCGTTTCGAAAAAGTTGTTTTACGAGAATATAACTATGTCGCATCGAAATCATTTGTCATTAGATGCAAAACAGGTTGTGAAAAATGTGTATAAAACTTTAATCAGTAGAGGTCTAAACTGTCAGGCAAAAGCACCTTCAAATAAAGGAAAACGCATTACCATAATACACGCTGGTTCAGAAGACGGATTTGTCCCAAACTGCTTGCTGTTGTCTGCAAAGAATATTAAGGATTTTAGCTTGATTCTATGAGGATACAAGTGCACAACTTTTTGAAAACTGGTTTAAAATTATCTTTTAAAAATATTCCAAACAACAGTGTTATTGTCATGGATAACGCAAGCTACCACAGCCGTCTGCTACACAAAGCACAGCTTCATCAAGTTCAAAAACTGAAACCAGGAATATTTGTTAGAAAATGATATTTATTTTGAATTCAGTTACAAAAAAAGCACTTTTGGAAGTCCTAAATTCATATGCAATTAAAAAACAATATGTATGTGAAATTTGGCTGAACAGGCTGGGCATATTGTCTTACGGCTTTCTCCGTATCACTGTAGTTTAACCCATAGAGCATTTTGAAACCAAGTAAAATAAAGATCAGAGCAGAATATGTTACACCTACTTTAAGTCCCAGTGATATAAATTTAATAAAAAATGTAATTACTAACATACCAGTTGAGAGCTGGAAAAATTCACTATAGCACATTATAAAAATTGAGGACTCTTACATTTCTATCCAAAACAACATAAATCCTATTTAATTAATTTCAATGGTGACTCTAAGAGTGAAACAGAATAGATTTAGATATTTAGATTAAAAATGTAATTATTATAGATAATGCAGTTATAAATTTATTAAAACTTTGCATAATTCAATTTCTTAATGTAATCTTAAGATTATACTTACCTAAATAAACAATAAATTATAAATCTTTATAATATTAAAGTCCGTTCCTAATGTTCTGTTCCTTTAATACCTACCGATCCGCAGTTTTATTGCTGTCGGCAGGTATAATCTCGTAAATGAAGTGAGACAGACTATACACATGGCATCATTTATACCTCGAACTAAAAATTTGGTCCACCCCGAGTTAACAAGGCTATTGATGTTTTTACGTTTTATTACGATGACGTTTAGGAAAATGGTGATCAATATAAATCTAATTTAAATGTTATTACAAGTTAGTACAATAAAACGTTTAAATGGCGATTATTGATTATAAATATATTTATAAGTAAGATTATCCAGGAGATTAGAAAAGAAATATGTTTATATTTTAAGTTTGTATGTTTTTATTAAATGGATAATATGACAGCTTTAGAATTATATAGTATTATCTTACTTCTACTTAACTTACATTTAATTCAAATACATATAAGTGATATTTATTTCACTATTACAAATAGGTATTTTAAATGTTCACATTTTTTGTGTCATATATACTGAGTAAAAAGAAAGCTAAACATATATTTTTATTCAATATATTTCATTAATTTTATTCTTACATGTAGACAATAGTTAATGAATGATTATGGCACAGAGTATAGAGATTTTTTTGGCGCTTAAAATAAAATGTAAAATTAGCTTCTCTCTGTTTTACTGTCAAAAATAGACAATTTTTCTTTTAAAGTGAAAAATAGGACTTTTATAAAGAATTGAAAAACAAACACAATGGTTTTTTGCTGATCCTTATTGGTGCAAAGTCAAATAACCGCTAAAATTGACAACTTTTTAAAAAATTTATAACTCGGACTCTTTTTAAGTTGGAAAGCTGACCTTCGGAAAAATGATTACCTATTACATGTTGCTTAAATGGGCTAAAGGCGGACACCCTTCAGTATCCGATTTGAATGTAGTGAACGGATTATTAAACTTCATATTTTATTCTACAACTTCATATATTCGATTTCCATATAAGGAACCCTGCACTAACTTTATGGAAATTGGTTCCTGGTCAAATGGGCTGAAATTGTAGTATGTTATACTTCATGCCATTTTAAACAAATGCCTCCATGGGCACACAGTCCGGAAATTCGACATTTAGAGATACAGATTCGCAATTCATTTTGAGAAACCGATGCAAATGCAGACGTTTCCTATCCCAAGAAATGATTTTCTAACAAGTATAAACGACTTTTCATGTTTCCAAGATTAATTATAAATGTTTTTACTGCGTTTACAACTACCCATATAAAATCAACAAACTTTCCCCCAAAGAGGTAGAATGTGAGGTGAAGGTGAAAGTTTAGATAAAACACTGCCATTTCTGGACTTGTATGAAAATTGGTTTGTAGATTATTAATTACGATGAATGTTGTTAATGGAGTTGATAATTAGGCTTCTCATTACCCAGAAAAATAGGAGACGTTAGCAAAAAAAGGATTTTAGAAAACTTCCCCTTTAGTGGGTAGAATGGGTCGGAGGGGGGATGGTGAAAGTGTGTATGAAACCGCATTTATATTACAAAATAATAACAAATGAAATACCACAAAATTAAAATTGCTCGCGTATTGCGTAGGACGAAGCGCGAAGAGCGTGATGTGACCAAGGAAGTTTAAAGGTGTATAGAAGCCCAATACTGTAGAACAAAATTGTCCAGGCGTGCAGGGCAGCGGGAATCGGGGGATTGGCCCCGCGGAGTTTGCGCAATGAATAGTGGGTCAGAGCCGGACTTCCATAATTCTTTGTTACTATCTATAAAGTTGACATCATCAAATGTCAAATTCAAGCATTCACTGTTTTTTTTTATTTTTTTGCACAAAATTGTTGGTTATTAAACGATACTACCATAGAATATTTAAAATTATTGTGTAATATTGATTTATATCATCTGATATAATATGAAAGAATAGATGGCGCACTTTACAGCCTTCTATTTAAATGGTCGATATTTTTGGAGTTTTGTATTTTTACCAAAAATCTTTGTAAATAAATAAAAACACGATTTTTTAAAAATAAATTTCATACATTGTATGATAGTTTCATGTACTTATCACCAATTTTGTGATAAAAGAAGGGCAAGATAGTGTAAATGAGTTTAATCTAATCCTAAGATTGTGGTTGTACATTAAAAAGTGAAAATTTTTATAACTGCTTTTTAGGCATATACTTTTCACTAATAACAAACATTCATGAGACAGAATAACAGTGGTTAAAAATGTTTAGTAACCTTTGGTACCTAGGTATCCATTGTAACAATAACCGTTAAATATTATGTGTCTACAGTATGTCGAGCTTAAAAAGTTGATAATGTAAGTTTGAGAAACCAAAAATCTAATTTCTTTTTAAACAAATACAGAAAAAGCAAAAAGGAACTTTAACATAAAATTGGTTGACCTGTATATATTAAAATTTGCCTGGTCTGCCCAGTAATTAATAATTTTGATCCTTTAAAAGAATGTACTAAATTATTAAATGAAATAAAAGTACCTAAATGTAAACCTTATTTCTTTTTAATAATCCACAGAAATACACAAACATTGTGGAAATCATCTAAAATATAGTTAAGATTGCCTTACTTTTCTCACTGCTATTTCCTATGAAATTTTCATTTTCTATAATTCATAATTGATATATTATTATTTATTCGGTTACCTAACGTTACGCCTCATAAGAAGCACCTAATTTAAATATAAGAAATACTTACCTAAAGTAAAAAATGCCGGGTATGTTACCCTTGGATTTGCAAGACAAAACCATACAACCTCTAATCATTTTGTTACGATATTATAATTAACAAACAGAAAACACAGAATTATAGTCACAAGTTAATAAACACTAATCACTAAAATAAGAAGATTTTTATCAATCCAAAAAACTTCTGCAACCACAAAATATAGGTACTCACACAAAGCAAAACAATCGAAACTAATACGGCGCAAAGGGCACAACCCACAACGAAAATGACGAATGATAAGACGGTTGACGATACAGCGCGGATATAGTTTCATACGCGCCGCGCGCGCCCTTCCACCAAAAACCTTAGACAACCTAAGACAATTACGGCTCTCATAAAGTATAATGTGTTAGCCTAACTCACACTGATTTATCAGTGTGTAAGTAGGGAACACATTAAATTATTTCGTTGGAATTTTGTTATTGCGCAGAATCGGCGGGGCCAACTCTGACAGTTATTTTCATACTGGGCTGGACATTTTTTGATCAAATGGGCCATACCATTGGGCTTCCATACACCTTTAATCTTCCTTGGCTATACTGCGTAGTGTGTGACGGAAGACGAAGCGCGGGGAGCAATATTCCGCGAGAACGGGAAAAACCAAAACTGCCAAAATTGTGTATTTACCAAATTAAAGTATTTAGTGGCTTTGGTCTATAATTTTTTGTAAATCCAAATATCAGGAAAGCATACACACAAGCACAGTCAAATTTCTGGATCAAGTGTATAAGTGTAGAAGATAGCAATATTTTTATATTTAGGTAGAAATCTTTTAAAAGTTTTTCCTTTCTTTGACTTTACAAAGCATATTTATTTACAATATTTTTTTTCTAGGCGTAAAAAATGGGGCTACAACATCTAGCCTCAGTTATCATTCTGGCTACTACTATATCTGCCTACAGACTACCTCGTACAGTTGAACCAGTATCATATAACATCGCTTTGAACCTATCAGCAGCAACTTTCACAGCAGAATCAGATGAATATGCAGGATTTGAAATAATTCAAATTAGAACTCTGGAACCTACAAACCAAATAAGCCTTCACGCAGCTCATGATTTTATTACCATAAATGCAGCATATCTTAATAATGAAGATCTAACCAATATTACCATTGATAACAATACAGATATCCTCACATTTAATCTTAATTCATCATTAGATTTTAATGTCACACGTACATTAGTCATTGACTTTACTAGCAGGTAAGTGATAATAATCAGGTTAAAACGGAATTTATTCTTAAAAGATAAGGATATACTTGCATAAATAACTCATATAATAGATCTTTATCCAAAACTGTCATATTATACGCAGCGACTGATTAAGAGTTCTAACCGCCCTAGGCTAATTATGAGGACGCGCCCCCGCCAGGTGTGTTACGGTCGGCCTAAAAAGTAGTATATTAGTTTTGACTTTGTTTACTAGTGTAAAAATTTTATCATGATTCATACTATCTATAAAAGTTTTCAGATCGATCTGCAAGCGAAAGTAACGTTGTACTTTAATCTGCACGACATTCAACCTTAGAGTGGCAAACCATTTTTTCAGCTGACGGTACATAAAGGCAAAGCACCTCACGCATTATACGACCAAAATCATGACAAGTGACTGGAAGCTACCAAGTAGAAAACCAAATCCATGTCAGGTTTCCTCTTTTATAAATAGTTGCCTCCCTTCTAACTCAATGTGCGTTCTAACTTCATCAAAATTAAATTTTAGTTTCTTTCTTCTTCTTACATCTTTTTTGTATGTGGTCACTTCGCATCTCTTGATTGCCTCTGATTTAAAATTTTCGAACTCTTTTTCGTCACGCAACGTATCAAGATAAGCATGTAATGTCTCATAAAGAGTAACAACGTTAGATAAATCAACAGAACTTGCTTGTAGCTTGTAACGATTTAAAACTTTACAAGCACAGAGTTCCAAAAGCACAACATTATTGTAATTTTTAAAGTTTTCTTTTTTTTTAATATTTCTTTTGGTTCTATTTTGGTCTCTTTACTTTGAGTTTCATCTTCGCAAATAGAGTTTAATGCTTCCAGAACTTGTTCGTATGAACTGTATAAGGCTTTGCCCGCGTACTCCATCGAGTTTTTGTTAGATTTTTTAGTACCGTCGTTTTTTCATTCAATTTGAATAACAAAATTTGCCATCTGCTTGTAGATCCAGAAAAAAATTGTATAGTTGTTGTTCCAGTGTAAAAAAGCAGCTGACTCGTCACTACTTTCCGCGGAAGTCGATCCCAAGAGTTGGAGAGAATGTGCTGCACAAGGAACAAAAGTAGCCAGAGGATTTACAGCTTTAATTCTTGACTAAAAACCTTTGTATTGACTAGACATATTGCTAGCATTATCATAACTTTGGCCACGACAGTCTTTAATATCAAGTTCCAAAATTTTATCAATTGTCGCAAGAACAGCCTCCTCCATGTCTTCACCTTTATGACCTCAATTGGGTAAAAATGTGACAAAGCGTTCGACAGGTTCTCCGTGAGGCAAAATATAACGAATAATAAATGTCAACTGATAGGTGTGTGAAATATCTGAAGTAGAATCAATGCTAATCGAATAATATTTTGCTTTTTTTATTTCTCCTATAATCGAAAGTTGAACTTCTTCAGCGAGAAGTAAAATAAATTCATCGATTATAGAGGATGACGAGTACGATGAAGAACCTCTGCCTTTTTGTCCAAATCTTACCAAATGTTCGGCCATGAAAGGATCAAATTTAGATTTAAGCTCAATACAGCCAAGAAAATTTCCGTTTAGTCCAGATCCAATAATTTCATTTTGACCGTAAAATGTAAGCCCACGAGAAGCTAAAAACTTAATTGTTTCTATTACACGTAGTAATACATTTCGCCTGTGACCTGTTGATTCTGAGTATACGAACCAGCTTCTCTTCACAATTTCGCCATTAACAAGCTTTATCTCAAACATATTTTTAGATACAAATCTTTTTTGATTTTTATACTGCCTTTCTGATCTGGAAAAATCTAATTATTCGTTTTGTTGCGGCCTTTTTTAACAATATAATTTCGAAATTCATCGTTTACTTGCCACAGTGCAGGATCACTTGACGGAATAGACGGCTTATCTTCTAATAAAATTTCTTCTTTATTATAGATCGTCGGCGTCGTCGCTACTGTAGGGCTAGTGTTGGTCGAAGAAACGTAAGAACAGTCCACGGTAGAGGGACCAGGACAAGAAATCGCTGGCGATAGTGCAACATTCGTCAGCGTTTCGTTTCTTTCTGCAAAGTTTAAAAAAATGTTTCTAGTTTACGAATATGTTTTAAGATGTTTTCAATATTCTTTTCCTTTTCTTTTGCTTTTTTTCTGTATTCTGCTCCACTTGGACTCTCAAGCTTTTTCAGTTCACAGCGCATTTAGTTTTAGTGTTTTCTCTTGGTCTACTTGAAATATGTTAAGTAGATGCTAGATTAATAGTGTATGGAAAGATATAATTTCAGCGCGCCCCCCTGATCCTCGCGCCCTAGGCTGCAGCCTAATTAGCCTAAGGATTAATCAGGCCCTGATTATACGTGTATTATATATCTAAATTTAGACGAATAAAGTGACCCATAACTCACTAGTGAGATAAAGTAGTGAGTTATAGATTTTATCTTACTAGTGAGTTATGAAGTTTACTAGCCCGATGCCCTAAAATCAGTTCAATACATTGTGCTTTAAACATTGCTTTATTACAAAAAATCATTTAAAACAGGCTCCAAAACAACATGTCTAACAAATTCAATATTACAATAAAAACAACATTAGTTTTTGCTATTATACACTATACTGTCACTAAAGTTATGTGCTACTGCTTATTGTTAATGCTAATGTTTACATTGATTGTGAAATTACCGTTAAGATTAGCATCAGCACCGGTAACACTTTTTTCGGGAACATTCACAGAAATTATGCTTTTCCCTGCAATATCGACAGCTTGAGATTGCTCACCCTGTATTTTTTTTTGCAATTTCGATTTTGTTTGAAATTGATTCTTTAACATAGTGTTCCGGGACACCCCGTATAAAAACACGGATCCTGGTTTTACATCTTTTTATTGGATATCTGGTTTACAAACGTTTCTATGGTAACACTTTAACGTAACGAAATAATGACAACTGTTTAACCTTTAACTGTCTGTCAACTTCTTATCTCGTCGGAATACAAAACTAAACTAGCCCGTGCGGACTTTCCTCGCGCTTTTTATGGTAAAGTGAAAAAGAATAGAAAAGTCTGGAAAAGTCTAGAATTATCTGGAAGAATTTTTTTACTACAGGATGTAAGAAAAGTGAAAATGGATGCCTCCAGCGCCCTCAGGATAATCCGCAATGACCGTAGAAAAAGGGAAAAACTAAGGTAACCTATTTTAAATAAATTATTAAACTAAATAAAATAAGTCTAACCTTTAACATTTCTAATAACTAAACACTAACTAAAGTCCGTAACATTGCCCCCTCCCAAGTTTTGATCGTCTCGATCAAGTATCTTCTCGATCTTGATAGCGACACAGCCGTTCTAGATGTACAACTTTCATCTTCGCTTGTGGGCTCTTTTGAATTCGGTACACCAGATCATTAAGCCGGGTTACTACTTTATATGGCCCTTCCCATGACTTCTGCAGTTTCGGTGAACGCCCCTTGGTTCTTTTTGGATTGTATAACCAAACTTTTTCACCGACAATGAATCCCTTATGATTAGCTTTCAAGTCATAGCGGGACTTCATACGGTCACTTTCTTTTTGTAGTTTATTGCGAACCCCTTCGTGTATTTCTTGCAGCTGTTTACTGAGTTGACTAACATAATCTTCTACTGGGTTTTCATTGGTCGAAGGTCGTCCAGTAAGTAAGTCAACTGGAAGGCATAACTCCGCTCCAAAAATGACTTTTGCAGGTGACGTTCCAGTTGTTTCGTGAACTGTGGAGCGATAGGCCAGTAAAAACGGCTGTATGCAGTTGTCCCAGTTGCTTTGTTGGTCATTTACTTTTTTTAGGTCTTCTTTCATGGAATCTTGGCTGGTCTTCATTTCTTTTTTTAGGTCTTCTTTCATTGAATCTTGTTTTTCAATTAATTGTTTTATTAGTGCGCTAATTTCCTCCATAACTGCTGTTCGCTGTCTGGTCTCAACAGGCATTCAGATTTCTCCCTAACCACTTCGGCTTTCTTGTGGGTCCTCGTTCCGCTTCTGACACCAAATGTTCCGGGACACCCCGTATAAAAACACGGATCCTGGTTTTACACCTTTTTATTGGATATCTGGTTTACAAACGTTTCTATGGTAACACTTTAACGTAACGAAATAATGACAACTGTTTAACCTTTAACTGTCTGTCAATTTCTTATCTCGTCGGAATACAAAACTAAACTAGCCCGTGCGGACTATCCTCGCGCTTTTTGTAGTAAAGTGGAAAAGAATAGAAAAGTCTGGAAAAGTCTAGAATTAGCTGGAAGAATTCTTTTACTACAGGATGTAAGAAAAATGAAAATGGATATCTCCAGCGCCCTCAGGATAATCCGCAATGACCGTCGAAAAAGGGAAAAACTAAGGTAACCTATTTTAAATAAATTATTAACCTAAATAAAATAATTCTAACCTTTAACATTTCTAATAACTAAACACTAACTAAAGTCCGTAACAATAGCTTTCAGCTATGGTGGATAATTTCCATCCACCATGGCGTTTGAGGGTTATGAGATCCCCTTCGGCATTGGCCAGGAGGGTTGCTAATGTGCGGCGTAAGCTATGACCAGTATACAAATTAGAGTCAGGCAATTTCACAGCATTTGGTATTTTAGAAATTTTATTTATACCAACACACTGAGAAGTACACTTTCCTTTTTGATAATTTAAAAAAAATCTGTTGTTGGGTACATTTTTTGGTCGTAATTTTAAATACTGCCTCACTAACTCACTAAGGTTTACCGTAAATCCTTCGTTTAAAATGGTAAAGCATCTTGATTTATTGGTTTTTGTTTCAGGGATTTGAATAACAAGGTATTGTCCTTTGTCCTCGATGTTTTCTATAAGCAACTTTGTCAATTCGTCACATCGACAGGCACCAGAAACTCCTAGTATCAAGACCACCTAAAAATCGAAAAATTATATAATTATATATTATACAGAAAACCTTGATTACCAGAAACGTAAAAAAAATATAAAAAATGTTTCAGGACCATAAAAAGATTAAAGCGGAAAAAGGCAACTATAATGGAAAACAAAATGCCTACCTTGGCTAAGGGATAATATTTATTAGAAGCCTCTTGCAAAAATTGCTCGATTTCAGATCTTCCTAAAAGTTTTGGCCTTCGTATATATATAATTTTTGGATTTTGATTTAAGGAACAAACAGCTACAATTTTTCCATATCTGGAGATATCGATGTTCTTATATATCTAAAGGGTTGTTTTTACCATGGAATATTTCGTCCATAACCACGAAGGGAAAGTTTCTCACTTAAATATAATGAATATGCCAGTAAAACTTCTTCGTTTACCAATTGAATGCCTTTATTTTTCATCCACACTTCCAATTTACGAAATTTCTTATTGTCTAACTGTTTTGATTTCTCTGGGATCAGGTTAGTTATTGCTCTATAAGCTTCATCCCGAATTTCTTTATAAACTTGAGAGTTTTCCATTCTATGACTTTTTCATTCTTGACAAACATTACAATTATTTTTTGAGGAAATTTTTTTGCTGCCGTTGCTTTTAATTTTATTTAAATTTTTTACAATTTTTTGCGGCAACTTGTTTTGGCTAATAAGGGTTATCATTTACTAAAATTTGTAAACAACTGATTGAATTTTTAAGGATAAAATAAAAGCAGAATTTTTTAGTTATAATTTTTAAAATATATTTTATTATCAACGCGTTCTCTTGTTTACTACTTCTTTTCTAAATAAAAATTTTAGGTTAAGCACCCAGGACATGTATGGCTTTTACAAAAGTAGCTATGTAGATGCAAATGGAACAACAAAATATTTGGCAACAACACAATTCCAGCCAGTCTACGCCAGGAGGGCGTTCCCATGCTTTGATGAACCTTCTTTTAAGGCAAATTTTACAATTATGATCACAAAGCCCGAGGGAATGAACGCTCTGTGTAACATGCCTGGAGAATTCCTTAACACTTCTGATTTGGTAGGAAATGATCCGTAAGTAGAAAAAAAATAGATGATTTGTGTCGTCACATTTCGGTTCTTAGCAGGCATCTCCCGATTTGATCGATATTCGTATTTAAGTCGATTCAATGCTTAGGTACAGTAACGGCCACTAAAACTTGGGCAATTCTTTTTTCCTTTGCCAAACTTAACTTTGGATTAAAAAGTATTAATTATTCATTATATTGAGCAGAGAGGTTGGCCGAAAAGGATGTGGCGAAAGAGCTTAACATCCCAAAGAGTGCCATTCATTTAAAAAAATGGCAGGAAACACATTCCTTTAGGAGAAGAGCTGGAAGTGGTCGCCCCAAACTATCGAATCAAGAACAAGACAATAATTTATTTAATGTTTTGAGAAACCAACTATTTAAATCTGTAGTTACAGCAAAAACGGAAAGCAATTACCCAACATCGGTTAGAACGGCAATATCCGATGTCTTTAATAAATGCAAATAAAAAACAGCGCCTTGGATTTGCTCTACAATTTTACTTGGAACGTCCGATTTTTTGGGAAAATATAATATTCATCGATGAAAAAGTGTTTCAGTCGTGCTACAATGGGATACTTAAGGTATACAGGCCTCAAGGAAAACGATTTGATAAAAAATTTACCCAAAAGGACCGAAGTAGTGTACGATTTTCGGTATATGTTTGGGGGTGCTGAGTGCACAAGGTATATATAGATCTACTACAGAATATCATGCTCCTTCTGTACTGGATCAATTTCCGGACGAAATTTTATCTTTCAGCAAGATAAGTGTCCCGTTCATAGGGCCCGGCAAGTCGATGAATGGATGGAAGAGCAGCGGATCAGGGTTTTACCGTGGCCTGCACGTAGTCCGGATTTAAATGTTATGGAAAATGTTTGGGGCTTATTAGTTGAAAAAATAAAATAGGGAAAAAGAGTTTAGACTGCAAAATGTAAACGAACTTAAGGATAAAATTTTGGAGGCGTAGAAAGGGTTACGAGGAAATCCGTTTGGAAGGATATTTAAGTTTGTTTTAACTTATTAAATTGTTAATTATTTTATTAATTTGTAAGTTTTTATAAAATATAAAAAAAATACATTTTGCTTTATTTATAGTAATTGAAAGTAAAACAACGTAAAAAAGAGCGATTTACAAAAATTGTCACAAAGTCACTAAACATGTCCTTTCTTATAAACTACTAAGTATTTTACTAAAATAAATGACCATTTATAAATACTGAAGTACAATACCTGAATTACCAAAAGTACTGAGTATATTATTTTAAGTAATTTTTTGTAATGAGTAGCTCAGCTCTTTACAAATTACTACTTTTTAGAAATTTGACTACGACAGCTTTCCCAGCTACAGGATTAATGCCAACCTACCTGGTTGCGTTCGTTGTATCGGAATTTACCTGTACAGATGGACAAAATGTTGAAACCAATGCAGTTCCCTACAGGATCTGTTCAAGGCCCGAGACCAATTCAACTAGGACATTTGCTGTAGATGCTGGACCACCGTTGTTAAGGAGTTTAAATAGTTTTACGAATTATACGTATGTAGATTTTTTTAAACGTTAGGTTAAAAGAAAGTAAAATAGTATTTGTTTAAGAGAATCATTTACGCCATTAAACGCAGGCTATAGTTGGCGTTATTTGTTACACTCAGCGACAAAAAAAAAAAAATTTAACATTTAATATTTTGTACAGGGTTTGTTGTATTTCAAAGAGATGTTAAATAGAAGAACTGAATACTTAAAAACCTATTTATTTCAAAAATAAAAAAATTAAAAATTAATTTTCCTAATGGCATACCTTTTTATTGGTTTGTTTTAAAAAGCGTTTTATCTTTTTGATACTAAATAATAAAAAAGATTTTGTGATCATTTTTAGTGACAAACAAAAAGACAATACTCAGTCAAAGTCTAGTTTATTACTACTCATATATATATATATATATATATATATATATATATATATATATATATATATATATATACATATATATATATATATATATATATATATATATATATATATATATATATATATATATATATATATATATATATATATATATATATATATATATATATATACATATTGATTGATTGATTGTTTAAAACTAAATACACAAGTTGAGGTTTTGTCCGCTCGACACTCACCCAGGGCTTGTTGTTCTTGTGTATTTGTTTCAGTTAAAGGTTTGACACCTTAGGCAGGTGTAGTAGCCCTTTTACTGTTTTTTCAGCCTCCTGGTGGTTAGTGTCCACCATGAGGTTTTGATTTGTTCTCCAGTATAAGTGCAGGGCACTCATATATGATGTGAGGGGTGTCTCTTCCTCTTCGTCACATAGTCTGCAAAGGGTTCTTTCTATAGATGCCCATAGTGTGCATATGTTTTCTTTTAGGGTGCAGTGTCCGGTTATTAATCCTGTCACTATTCTAACCCTGTTTCCCTATTTAGTTTTAGTAGTTCACTTGTCAATGCTTCCGATAGGTGAGCCCAAACCATTTTTAGTGTGATTTTGCCTTGGAATGTGGTTCCAGTATGACTGATGTTGTGTTTAAAAGGTAGGCCACGAACCGAGTCTTTTGGTATTCCAAAAACACGTTCAGGACCTCCCGCGGAGCCCGCCTGCCCAGGGAGTCTGCATTTCATTGCCCTGTATTCCCCTGTGTCCTGGCAACAGGAAAGTGTAACTTTGTTGTGGTTAGCCAGGTTTAGGAGGCACGGGTTCCAAACCAACCTTGAGTTGACTTGTTGAGATCCCAAAAGTTTTTTGGCTTGACTATCAGAGAAGATAGTAATGTCCCTGCCCTTATATTCTCCTCGTTCTCTCGCAGACAAAGTTCAATGGCATTTTTTCCTTGAAACAGTGGCATATTTCCCTCGGAAGAAGGGGGTTAAACCTGGGGGTTCAGGGATTACTGCGCCGGCTCCATTGTCAGTCTTGATCTCTCGGTATCCCAAAACCAAATTCCGAGACTGACCAGGAGATCGCTCACTTCAGGTAAGTAGGTTTTGTATGGTCTGTGTGTATTTATCCGTTTAGGCATTGAAATCACTGCTCTTAAATATTGGGTTTGGGGATACTGCTCGTTATTCTGGTGTGTCCTAGGGCAGGGGCCCAGAGCACCAGTTGTTGCATTTCAGCCTGTAAGGTCAACTTCGCCTCCGGGCCTTAATAATTATACCAAGAGGGGGAGGCTTGGAGGGTCCCTGGCTGCAGTTGGAGTGCTTCTAATTTTCCCGTTATACAGAGAGAGTTAGTCGCTGGAGTTTGGATAACTCCAGCTCTGCTTTTCTCTGTTCTATTTTTGGCCACCAGATAGTTGAACCGTAGGTTATCATGGGTCTTACCACAAACAGTGTACAACCAGTGCACTATGGTGGCCCCCAATTTTTCCCCCAGCTCTTTTTGGGAGCCATTAGGAGCCATTTTGCCCTTATTAATCACATTCTGCATATTGGATTTCAGGGTTAGCTTTAGGATCCAAAATTTCTTTACCTCCTGACATACAGTGTGACGAAGAAGTGAGAGATATTAAATCATCCAGCTTCCTTCGTCTAGTGAAGGGTAGCGCAGTTTTGCTTGGGATTTAAGGTTTTCCTTGTTGCAACCTCTCCACAATTTCAGTGCCCTTTGCATAAGCCCGAGGGTTTTGTTATGCTTCCCCACGACAAGTATAGTGATGTCATCCGCATACCCCTGGGTATAAAAACCATTATTATTCAGTTCCACCAGGAGTTTTGTCAACGACCATATCCCACAGTAGTGGGATAAACTCTGTGGGCATCCTTTGACCACTGACACCCTGCTGAATATTGTTTTCGCCTGTCTTCCCAAATAATATGTTGTTTATTCACCTACAAATGGTGTCGTTAACATTATGCCTGGCAAGAGCCGAGGCCATTGATTTGAAAAGGGTTTGGGTCAAAAGCTCCTCAATGTCAAGAAATGCAGCAAGTGCGATTTCCTTGTTGTTCATGCGAGTTCTAATCTGGCCACCAGTTGGGGATGAGCAGATTCGCATGATTTTTCTGATTGATAGGGCATGTTGGTTTTTTGTGGAGGGCTTTGTAAGAGAGTTTTCCCTGACATACCTGTCGATCAGTTTTTCCATTGTTTTTATCATAAAGACAACAATGTAATTGGTCTAAGTCCCTTTGCCTGGGAGCAGTCCCACCCGGCTTTGGGGAAAGAAGACCTTAGTCTGCTTCCTGCATTTGGCAAAAAGCTCGTAGCTAGGCTTGCACGGAAAGTTTGCAAAGAAGTGGAACTAGGTTTGCTTTCCCGTTTAGTAGTGCTGGGATTATCCCATCAGGTCCAGGTGCGTTCAAAGATTAATTACCCAAAAAATATATATATATATATATATATATATATATATATATATATATATATATATATATATATATATATATATATATATATATATATATATATATATATATATATATATATATATATATATATATATATATATATATATATATATATATATATATATATATATATATATATATATATATATATATATATATATATATATATATATATATATATATATATAAAATATATAAGATAAAACTGGGTAATTTTTAATGGTTTTTTTAACTGTGTATAAAACACCTTAAAATAAACAACTTTTTTAAATAACTTTTTTCAAAATACCAAAAAATAAGGAACTTACATTCATTTATTGTGGCGAATACGGTCCTGTCTTAAGTAAGTTGTCACCTTCCAAGAAGTTTTTGGGCTGTGGTGCTTGGACACATTGAACGTGATTTTCCCGCAATATTTTCCACACTCTTTGTTTTAAACCGACCTGACTGGCAATGACCCGAGTACTTGGGTCCAGAGCAAGCCAGCAAGGAAAACCGTCGCGCGTACAATTTCGAAGCAACGTTTGCAGATTAACGACACTTTTCATAAATAAGGAACATATCCACGTATTTATTGTTTTTATATTGTGCCATTTTCCCAATTCAGCAATGATTTAAAATTAAAAATAATTTTCGCCCTGTCAGGTTAAAGCAACTGAGCCAAGCGACTCATACCGAGTGATTAACGAGACAAAAAAACAAGTGTAAATAAAAAATAAACTATTTGTTTATGCTCAGGCCCACACTAGCCACACTTTCAAATAAATTTATGTAGCTCTGTTATTTTTGAGTTTATAAAAATATGTTATATTTTAGTAATTTAATTTAATATTTTTTAGATATGGCTCAATGGGTTTTCCGAAAATGGATCAAGTGGCGATTCCAGATTTTGCTGCCGGAGCAATGGAAAACTGGGGACTTGTTACGTATAGGTAATTATTTATTATCCATAAAATTCTACCGAATTAACAAATAAAAATATCATAAAAAATATAATAAACCAAGAGCTAGATCGCTTGTGCCGGAGTTTTTATACTTTACCAAATTTTAAAATCCGTTTAATACAATCAAATCGGACAATTACAGTTAATACGCTAAATCGTCCGAAATATCACTAGAAAATATTTAAATTGTGATTTAAAAAAATACCTGTCCGGAAGGGTCAACCTCAAAAGCGTCCATGTTATAAATGTTTTAAAAAAGGTTAATTTTAGCGATTTTTGCGAAAAATGCACCGATAAGGTCTTATAAAAAATATTTTATTTGTTTTTTTATTCTTTACAAAAGTTCTACTATCATCATCTCATCAATCCACAGAGCAAAAAAAGGGCCCAATTTTACAGTTCAGTTGTGTGTATTAATGCTTACTTATTTCAAATATTATTAATTTACATTTGCAATTATTAATATTGTTATATTTATTGTTATCATTGTTAAAATTAACTTGTACCAAGTTATCTGCGTTATCTAGATGAAAGTAAAAAATTTTTAATATAACTAAATAACTTTTAATTTAATATTTTAATAATTGCAAAGCAGGTAAGTTTAAATTATAGATAATTTCGAGAGGAACCACCTTTCGCGTAGTTAAACTGTGCGTTATTACCTGTTATTTCCTGAAAAGTACTCCTTCATCTTAATACCGAACGGGCGGGAAATGTTCAAAGAAAGGTCCATAAAAATCATTTTGTAGATTTTTTAATTCTCTAAAAAAGTTTCACTAGCACCATCATGATATCTCTAATAGTTTTAGGGTTATACGCAAAAAAAAACTAAAAAATTACCTTTTGTTTACAGTTTTCATTGTTTAAACCAGGGGTCTCCAAACTTTCCAGCCTTAGGGCCATACTGATTACTCCAGTAAGTTCCGAGGGCCAAAACCATATTATCATTGTTGCCGGTGGTAAGAAGTGAAATAGTCCACTGATGAAAAAAAAGTCCGACAAAGACACAACGTTTAAAAAGGCTGAAAATCGGACTAAAGTCCGCAAAACGGCAACACTGCATATTATTAATTTTCCGGTCATTATCTGTAATTTCTAGATTAGTCGTAGAGTACGAGCCATGAGGAGTAACGTGACACGACATCTGGTGGACACAAGCGGAAATAGGTAGTACCTTCTATCGCTAACACATGGCGCTAATCGCACGTACAGAATAATCTCGTCGGTTCGAGAAAGTTCTGGTGTCTTCCATTCACTTCTAGATGGCAGTAATTGGAATATATAAGAAGGCTAGTGGCGCAACCACAAGTCAGTTCCTATGACAATGTTGTTAAATAAAATATTGCATACCTCCTTAAAACGTGTTGTGCGTGTTTCAGTTTAAATCTTGTATTGATGAATTGTGCTTTGTGTGTGAATCTTTATAACAGTATTTTGATTTGAATTGTTGCTTTTGTGTGTGAATTAGTAGTATGGAAAAGAAGCGAAAAATTGATAGTGAATGCAGAAAATTCAAAGATCAGTGGAACATTCAGTATTTCGTAATTGAGTCCAGTAACAAGGCGCTATGTTTGATTTGCAATGAAAGCATAGCCGTTCTCAAAGAGTATAACATTAAACGTCATTATGAAACAAAACATTTTCAAAATTACTCAAAATATACAGAAAGTTTGCGGACAGAAAAATTCGAAGCTATGCAGCGCGGATTGAAATCACAGCAATCTTCATTTACAAAACTCAAAACTGAACAAGAGGCTGCAACTCGTGCCAGCTTTCGTGTGGCTCTTGAAATTGCAAAACGTGGAAAACCATTCACCGATGGAGAAATGATCAAAGTATGCATAATTGCAGTAGCCGAAGAAATGTGCCCTGAAAAGGTAAATTTATTAAAAACTGTCAGTATGTCAGCAAACACTGTGGCTCGAAGGGTGAAAGCATCGCTGAAAATATATCCTCTCAACTGTTCGACAAAATGGACATTTTGAGTGGTTTTCTTTGGCCTTGGATAGTCAACGGATGTGTCAGATACTGCTCAGGTGTTGATTTATATTCGAGGAGTAGATAAAAGCTATGAAGTGCACGAAGAACTTCTTGATATGTATAGTATTCATGGCACAACTACTGGTACGGATATTTTTAAAGGAGTTGAAATGGCCATTAATCAAAAGAACCTTCGATGGAAAAACTTGAAATGTATTACAACTGATGGAGGCAAAAACATGAGTGGGAAAGATAAAGGAGTGGTCGCTCTTGTGTCAAAGGCTGTAGAAAATGACGGTGGTTCAAAACCATTAGTCTTACATTGTATCATTAATCAACAGTCTTTGTGCGGAAAATGTTTGGATATGTTTGACGTTCTGAAACCAGTCATATCAACTGTTAATTTTATCAGATCTTTTGGGCTGAATCACCGACAATTCCGACAATTTATTGAAGAGATTGGAGAAACTGACTTACCTTATCATACTGCCGTACGCTGGCTTAGTTGTGGGAAAGTCCTTCAGCGCTTTTTTGAACTTCGAGCAGTGATCGAAATTTTTTTGAATGAAAAGCATCGCCCTCTTACTGAATTACAAAACAACGCATGGCTGTGGAAATTAGCATTCTATGTTGATTTGACAAAACATGTGAACGAACTGAATTTGGGATTGCAAGGAGAAAACCAGCATCTTCCTGATTTATACACTAATATCAAATCATTCCGGAAGAAATTGAGACTGTTTCAATCACAACTACGAAGTAAATGTTTTTCACATTTTAAAACATGTGAAATATTCAGCCACACGACTGAGACTGAGTTTCCTATCGATTTTGCAATCGAAACTTTGAGTGCTTTGAAGATAAATTTTGATACTCGTTTCTCGGACTTTGATGCCATTGCGAATCAAATTAAGATTTTTCAGAATACTTTTGATACTGACATTGAAACCTTAGCCCCGGAACTTCAAATGGAAATGATTGATCTACAATGCAGTGATATAATTAAGAACAAATATCAAAACTCATCTTTGTTGGAATTTTATAAGAGTCTTCAACTGACACAATTTGATAATTTGCATAAATTTGCTCGTGGTCTGTTTTCTGTTTTTGGTACTACTTATTTGTGTGAGAAAACCTTCTCCAAAATGAAGTACACAAAAAATGTTTACAGATCGAAATTAACTGATGGGCATCTTAAATCTCTTTTAATAATTGGTACAAGTAAAATTAGTCCACAACTACAAATTATTGTCAGTGGAAAATCTCAATTACATAAATCTCATTGGTATTTCATATGTCATTATGTTTGTTATAAGTTATGTGATTATTTAAAATGTATAAAATGTTAGTTGGATTCATTTCAATAATTTGTTAGTTATTATATACTGAAGTTAAATTTTCTGCATATTATACATGTCTTTACTCATTACAATTCTGTGTTTCTTTATCCAACTTATCACAAAAACAATAACAATAAGCCTACAAGAATGTTATGAGTTAGCGGAGTTAGCCCATGACCATATCAATGTAGATGTCATATTAATAATTATTCAACATAAAATTAGAATACTTCAGTAAACTAAATTTAATTTGCTATAAAAATTATTTGTTCTCTAAAAGGAGTTTTCAAGTATGCTAGCTCTCCGCGGGCCGGACAAAATCTGTCTGCGGGCCGGATGTGGCCCTCGGGCCGTAGTTTGGAGACCCCTGGTTTAAACAATTACTGTAAATGAATTCACTGGCAATCAGGTTATCCATTTACCATATTTTAGTGGAAGTTATTTTGGCAATTAATGTGCGAAAATTTATTGATGGCCTATGTTATTTCAATTTTATAGTTTGCAATAAGAAAGGGTAAAGCTAACCTTTGTGGAAATTTTGGTGTTTATTTCCAAAATCAGTATACTTAGCTTTAAAAAGTTTAGATGTCAGTGGATTTCTGAATAACAATATTTTTGACATAAGTCGATTTTGTGACAGGTGTAATATATTACCATATACCATTTTTGATAGATATCTTAATTTTGACAGCTTGTGTGTCTACAGCAACTGTTAGTTATTTAAAAATTATTATAACAATTTCTTATTTCGAGTTTTTTTAGAGAACAATTTTTACTATGGGATCCTATTGAATCAACCAATGAAGATCAACAAAGAATTGCCACAATTATTTCTCACGAATTTGCTCATATGTGGTGGGGCAATCTCGTCACCATGCAGTGGTGGTCTGAAACCTTCTTAAACGAAGGATATGCTACTTACTTTGAGTATTTTACTACACATGATGTAAGTATAATGGTAAATTAAAAGTGACCATCAAAACATTTAACTACCGTGGGTTCTACAGGGTGTCTGAAAAATATAACTTCTTTAATATTGGTTTTATATATTTTTTTCTTTTAATTAACTGCAAACTGTGGATAATTATGCTTAGTGATGAGCAAAACAAGACCAAGACCAAGACCGGGCTAGTCTTGGTCTTGGTCTTGGTCTTGCAAGCCAAAAGAAGGTCTTGGTCTTGGTCTTGGTCTTGCACCACCCGGTCTTGGTCTTGGTCTTGGTCTTGCTGCAAGAGTCTTGCTGGTCTTGCTTTTTTTTGGTAGTAATAATGTAAACTAAGCAATCTTGAATAAAATATATCTTTTTATTACATAAATATAAATCAAGATGGGGACTATATTTTTTGCTTTAAAATTTAAAAATATACCAGTTTTAATCTTAAACGTACATTTAAATTATTTGATTAAAAAGCATATTTTTAATGAATGCGTTTATTTATTTATAGCGCCAGGGCCGGATTTCATTTTTTTCCGCCCATAGGCTAATAAATTTTGGCCGCCCTAATATGTCAATATTTTTTGGATGTAAACTACACTAGTAATTCTTATAAAAAATTATTAAACAAATTTAACAAAATTAAAACATACAGAAAATTAATTAACAATTTTTTAAAACAAACAAATTTCAGGATATTTTTACCTATTCCCTAAATATTAAAAAGTATATTAATTTACCATTAAATTTTTTAAAAAATTAATCGTAAATTTGCCGCCCATAATATTTGCCGCCCTAGGTTTCAGCCTACTCAGCCTTTGCGTAAATCCACCCCTTTATAGCGCTCTATTTTTGGTTAAATTAAGACACAACCTTCTTTTATACATTTGGTGGCATATAGAAACATTTTAGGGATAAGAATTATATAAATTTTCTTTGAAGAAGCAGATAAAATTAAAGCAAATACAAAACTGTTTACTGTGTGAGCCGGAAAAAAAGACTTTTAATTTCAACCAGATGTGAAATATATGTGAAAATAATTCTGATATGTAATCATTGGTTTCTGATTCAAAAAAAGTTGTTTAAAAAACTTTTCAGTTTATATGAACTTTTTACCTTTAAATTGGTTTGTAGAAATACTTTATAAACAATCTGCAGATACAAGGGGGCCCAATAGTGTGACAAAGCTCGATATCTCCTAAATCGTCCATTATGGTAAAAAACCAAACATACAAAAATTATAGACAAAAAGGGCATAAAATGTAAAATTATTTTCTATTCCAGAATTTTTCTATTAATCCACTGCCACTCAAGAAAACTCCCTTATTTTTAGCTTTTCCCCTAAAATAAAAAAATTTATGGCGAAAAATCAATTTAGAAAAATCGCCACCCTGTATATTATGCTGGAAATTGTTGGTTTATAGGAACAATGTCGACGTAGATGGTTTTTAAATATTATTTTCGGTTTTGACTTTTCCGTCTAAACCGGAAGTGATTTTTACAATCCATTTATATAAAAACTATTCCTTTATCACATGGCAAATATTTTATATTAATCCATTACTTTCACATTATCTTAATTTTAAGAAGCAATCTAATGGTGCCACCTCTTACAGTGTGAAAAAAAAATGTATTTTTGGATTTTGAAGATTTTTGATCCACCCTGTAAGTGGCATTACTTAATAGCTAATTAAAAAAAAAACATTAAAATTATAAAAGTAATATTCAGCTTCCATAACTTTTGTACCCCTAGTTTTTCTCTGTCGTAAACGATTTCGGAGATGTCAAGCTTTGTCGGACCATTGAGTCACCATCTCATTATTTTTGAAACATGTTATTAAATTTATTCGTTATCGTTGTAAAAGAACTATAGAACTAAAAGAACAAAGTGATCGATTTAATTATTATTTTATTTAAGAAACTCTTACTTATTAAATAATCGCCTCATTTGACAGTTCTTGACACAGTTTTTGTCATGTCTGTATGAAATGCCTCTGTATATTAAATACAACAATAAAATGTTACAATATCAAAAAAAGTTGCATAAGTGCAAGAGTCTTGCAGGTCGGTCTTGGTCTTGCGTAGTCTTGCACACCTCGGTCTTGGTCTTGGTCTTGGTCTTGCATACCCCGGTCTTGGTCTTGGTCTTGCAAGCGAAAAGGCAGTCTTGGTCTTGGTCTTGGTCTTGCTGCAAGACCAAGACCAAGACCGCAAGACCAAGACCGGTCTCGCTCATCACTAATTATGCTGTCGAGATGCTGCCCACCGATGAGCACCTTTTCCTCCAAACCATGCGGCTACAGAGTTCTTTCGGAATTGCTCGAATTTCATTGCGAATTCTTGGCCTTAACTCATTCAGATTGTAGGAAAACCATCGTACACCTGAAATTTAAGAAATCCCTACAAAAAATCCATGACAGTTAAATCGGGACTTCATGAAGGATAATTGATGGCACCGTTCTTCAATATGACCTTTTCTGGGATCATTCTTTGAACGATCTGCATGAAAAGATTTAAAGTGTGTGCAATCGCTCTATCTTTTTGAAACCAAGTCTTTATAATGGTCAGAGTTTCCGGTGACTGGACGGTGATTTACATCTTCAAAACAAGCGACCAATGATTGCATATGCGGACATTGCTGAAAACACTGTAACTTTAGGACTATGTAAAGGTTGCTAATCCCCAATTAAAAAAAGTTTCGGAGCTTCATTAACTAAATTGCTTACAGTTTTGCAAGTTAAATCGTGCAGAAGCGCTCTAACAATTAAAACTGGCCGGATCCTTCCACTCCTAACGGTTCTCAAAATAGATAACTTAAAAATCCTAGAAACCTTTGAGGACACCCAGTATTAGGCTACAGAATAACCCAAGAAACAATTATACCAAAGATATCAATTATTCATCACATCACTGTTATATGTTACTTCCGTAAGATTTTCTTCTTGACAAAATGGTGAATTACATAGTAGCAATTTACTAAATCTTGTCTGTTAAAAAAAAAGAGTTGTTGAGTGTACGAGGTGGGATACATGCTTATGCTAAAAACCTTTTAATGCAAACTATTAATAATTTGCAAATATATTCTTTTAAGATAAGCTATGAAAAAACAAATGAACCTAATAGAGATGCAATTGCTATAAAACCGCCATGTTGTTATTTTTTTGTTGATTATTGTAAGATGGATTTGTCAGATAGAGGAAGGGCACCAAATTTGAGACAGCGACGTAACGTGGAATGCAAGTAGCGTCACCTTGTAGTAATACCAGAAAATTATGAACAATGTCGCATTGGTGCTAGACATGTGTTCACAGTTCACGTTTGCTCATTGTTTAGTGTGTTTGTGCAGATTCTTTGAAAATTCCCGTTCAAAATATTTTAACTGGTGTTAAAAAACTGATAAATAAAATCAAGGTAAGATAGTTAGAATTGTTTTCTTATGCTTTGTGTATTTCCATTTATGATACTAATTTTATTGCATACACATAGCCTAAAAATAATGTTGTTTACTTTTTAACTGAAAATTCCTAATTTGGGATACCTGAGGGTTCCTAATTTGAGACTGTCTCAAATTAGGCCCCTTATTTGAAACAGGTATTTTTGGGACTAAAAATTACAAGATTTTTAATTTTGTGATTTAAAATTGCAGATGCCACCAAAACACAAAAAGTGGGATCCTAATAATATGATAAAAGCCGTCAAAGCTGTGGAAATAAAGAGATGGGGTATCTAAAAGCCTCAAAAGTTTTTGAAGTACCTAAAGGGACCGTGGAAAGATATGCAAAATCTAATAGAGATCCAGAAGAACTTGTAGGCATACCAAGTGGCCGTAAACCGATTCTTTCTCCAGAACTTGAAGACGAGCTGGTGCAGTACGCATTAGCTATGGAAGACCGATTTTTTGGACTAAGAGCGCGTGATATAAAACGTTTGGCATTCCAACTCGCGATTAGAAACAAAATACCACATCCATTTAGCGGGGTTCAAAAATCTGCTGGGAAAAATGGTTACGTTTGTTTTTTAAAAGACATCCTCAACTTTCCATGAGAACTCCACAAGGGATGTCAGCTGCTCGAATAAAATCTTTCACCCCTGAAAAAGTCTCAAAATTTTTTGATCTATATGAAGCCGAATATAACAAGCTACAAGACCCTTTCCAGAGAATATTTAACGTAGATGAAACGGGTATAACTGTGGTCCAACACAAGCATAGTAAGGTTATCTCTCTTAAAGGAAAGAAGCAGGTTTCATCACTCACTTCAGCAGAGAGGGGTAAATTGGTCACAGTTATTACCTGTATGAATGCTTCGGGGTTTATGTGCCACCACTATTAATTTTCCCCAGAAAAAATATGAAGAAAGAGCTAATGCTAGGAGCCCCGAGCGGAGCAATTACGGAATGCCACATATCAGGTTGGGTACAGGCAGATATTTTTACCCGTTGGTTAGAGCACTTCATCAAATTTACGAAACCTAGTGCTGCTGATCCAGTGCTGTTAGTATTAGACGGTCACTATTCTCATACCAGGAATATTGGCCTTATAGATTTGGCAAAACAGAACCATGTAACAATTATTTGTCTTCCACCCCACTCAACAAACAAAATTCAACCGTTAGATGTTTCCTTTATGTCCCCGTTTAAGACTTTCTATGCACAGGAAATAGAAAATTGGTTGCGAGAAAATCAACTTAGTACAGTTTCGCCATATGCAGTTGCCAGTATCTTTTGCAAAGCTTATAACAGAGCTGCTACAATGGAAATATCCTGCAACGGATTTCGAAAAACTGGACTGGTGCCTTTGAATAGAAACATTTTTAGAGATTCTGATTTTGGCGTTCATCGGGTGGAAGATCAAGCGGATGATCGTCCCGCAGCAGACCACTTAGTAAAATCAGGAGGTGAAGAATGTCAGCAAATAAATGGCGATGCAGTAGTTTTAACTAAGTCCAATGAAGAAAATAGATCGGAAAATCAGTGTGCAAGTATTTCTTACTCAAAGGAAATTGTTAAAGTAGTTCCTCACATAGATTCCACACGGTATAGAGAACAACGGACACCTAGCCCGCCTTTAGAAAACAAACTGCAACATAAGTTAGTTTCTCCGACAGATATTTGTCCTTTGCCTTCATACAAAAAACAAATACAATAAGCAGGACATCAGGTAAACCGGCAGTTATTACCCTCACACCATACAAGAAAGAGTTGCAAGAAAGTTTAGAAAAAAAATAAACCAATACCTAAAAAAAACTGGAAATTAAGTCAGCATCAAAGCGGAAGAACACAGCAAGCCAACAGAAAAATATATCAAGCCAGATTCAACCCTCCACATCCGGGAATAAAAAACCAAAAAAGGTACAAAAACCTTCCGTGTCCAGTTCAAGCTCAGAAAGCAGCGAAAGTATAAAGTTGGATGATTCCTCTTCAGACGAAAGCGGTGGAAGCGATGCTGAGTGTTTATTTTGCATGGGTCGATTTTCTTTGGATAAACATGGAGAAAAGTGGGCAAAATGAAGTCACTGTGGAAGATGGGCACATGAAGAATGGGGAGCTTACCAGTAAAATCTTTATCTGTACATTCTGCGAAGGAAAAGGATTTTTCTCATAGTGTCTCAAATTGGGACACCTATCTCAAATTTAGGTAACTACCTATCTTAAATTAGGAGACCAGTTTCTAGTTAGCAAAAACTTCAATAATTGTTTAAAGTGTTGATTTTTCAGTTAATTTTCATCTTTTCTATGTTTTTTTTATTTAACTGTTTTCTGAAACCTTCAAACCAAAACTTTACGTAAAAATATATGCTGATTTAAAACAAAAGGTGTTTTATTTTGACTTAAAAAAAAAGTATCTCAAATTTGGTGCCCTTCCTCTAATGTTTAATTTTTGAGTTTATCGTAAGTTAACTAATAATACCGAGACTCATTTTTTTTCAAACGCAAAAATGCGATATAGGTATGTTGTGTGTATAGGCGCAGAAAATTTTAAATGGACAAGGAGCCTAGAGAAGATCTTCAAAAATTTTTACGGCCGATTAAGAGAAACAGGTATTTTTCGTCCTAAACAGGATTCCATGGTACAAATTTAACAAAATACTTAAAAATAAAGATAAAACCTCCGAACTCCGACACTGAATGTTTCAATATTCAATATTTCAAGAAAGGAAGCAACAAAAGAACCAAAAAATTCCAATTGCGACTCAATTTACCCCACAGTAACAAAACATGTGACAAACTCAACAAATAAGGTTCGTTTAGGACGCCAGTGGACATGCCTTTTGTTGGATGTTGCCAGTTTAGCCAAAGTCGATAAGATCTTTGGAAAATAATTACCTGTTATAATATTTATACGTAAAACAAAATAGTCATTAAAAAAAATTAAACTATTTAACAACCACATTAAATTTTTAGCTTTTTCCAATATTATATTTTGTTATTGTAAAAAACTGATTTTAAAATTAAAATTACTACTTGACCAGCACTATTGCTTTCTTGTAGGTAAACTTGGCATACACACATATTTTCGTTCGAAATAGTTCGATAATTTCTGAAACATCTTCTTAAGATCTTCACCACTGTACTGCTGTTACATTTTTGATTATTTCCTCTGAAAACAGTTTTGTAAAAAGGGTCTGACTTAGCTTTCAACTTAATTAGTAATGGTACTGTACTAATCCTGTGTCTGCAAAATATTTGGAAACAATGTGTAGAGCATATCTCTTTTTTTCAGCTAGTAATGGATATTCTTCTTTGTTTATTATAGGATTCAAAATATACAAAAAAAGTAAAAGGGGCTTAGAGCTTGAACAGATCTGTTCTTAAATAATTGATATTGACGAAAGCTTCTTTCTTTTTTAAATTCAAAACTTATTTATTTTATAATTAAATTTATCATACACAAAATTGGGTATGTTCCAATATTAAATCTGATAAGAGCGAAGCGATCAGATTTTTTGTGTCACGTGGTCTCGCAGCAAATGACCTGCTGATAGAATACGTGACATTTAATAAATGGATGAAATAAAGAAACGGTTTTAAGCAAATGAAGCAAAAAATGTAATATTAGAACTTGGTCATTGTAGCTTTGTACCTCGCAGTTTGGTCAAGGTGGCTGCTAATCTCCGATCGACTAGCTGGAAATCACCAAATTAAAAACAATTGACATTAGGGACATAATTTTGCTGTTGGGACCGTGTTTACTCTTTGAATTTTGAATGAGTAGTTTTGAACCCGTGAACTAATGGGTGGCCATTTTTTCTTTGGCAAAAGGTGTCTGTTTTGCGTTTTTGAATATTGTGGCCATGCCTACCAAGATTAGACTGTTAGATGGCGCCAGAGTCATTAGAATTTTTCTTTGATTTTACAAAAGTTTGGTTTATTTTCTCGGTGAGCCTTCGTCAGTCGTGTCTAGGCTTACAGCGTATGTGAACATCCCCAACAAAGGTGAAACATGTAGCCGTCTTAGCCACACCCGGGGTTTCGTTTCCGCTCTTTTGCAGTCCACGTAATTTTAACGTAATTAGCAAAAATCATACTTCTAAGAACGTGTTAATTACTTTTTCAATTTATTAGGAGTTATATGCCCAGTGTGTTTATGTCTTACATGTTTTTTGTAGGTTTTTCCTGAATGGGAGCTAGACAAACAATTCGTTGTTCGTGTAGTTCAAGCTGTTCTGGCCAGCGATTCTTTGGAATCTTCCCAGCCCCTACAATCCCCTGCTGATAGCGATGCACAGGTTATGTCAAGGTTTAGTCAGGTTTCCTACCTCAAAGGTAAGTAAGTAAAAATTATAAGAAAAGTTAGTTAAACATTTTGCCTGACCCATAGAGCTGTGATAAGTTAGCTAAAAATATACTGAAAGTAATAAGTATTAAGTATTCGTTTTTTAAAGTCTACTTACAGTAGTAGGAACCAGTACATTTTAAAAATACTGCAGGTAATAGGTATTTTACTTGAGGTAAAAACCTTTGCAGTAGAAGAAAATAAGTAAATACTGGTTTTAAAAGATTAGTTTAACCTTTTTTTGACAAGTTACATGACTTCTGGTAACTTTCGGTTTCACCGGAAACGGACTCACCTATATATTATTACATTTTTGGATTTTTGAGAACATGCTGCTTTTAACGGTATCCTATTTGTCGAAGTTTAACAGCATTAAATTTTATTTTTTTAATTTCAAAGCTGTCAAAATTTGACATATTGGGTACTGTTGGACGTAGAATGTTTTCAGAAATCCAAAATTATAAAAAACAGGATGTCTTATTAAAAAACTTAAAGTTGTCGCCGTTTCCAGTGAAACCAGAAGTCTCCGGAAGTCACGTGCCTTGACGCTCAATTTAATTTTATGACAAGCTTTATTTTTATCCTAAAAAGTGCAGAAAAAAATAGGGTAAGCCATGCTTCCTGAATCACCCGGTTTATTAGAATAGATTGCATCAGGCAATCCTAGTGCAATCTATTCTAATACAGGGTGGCCGGCCATATTTTGACCCATTTTAATCGAGAATAACTTTGGAACAAATAAAGGTATCAAGATGCGGTTTTTGCAGATGCACTTATATTTCTTTAAAGTTTATTCTCGTACCTTCACGATTTTATTGTGACATTCCATTAGCTCAAAAACAAAATGGCCGATTTTCCATTATAGGACAACTATGTTATTTTAAATGGAACACCCTGTATATGTTTCTATATTTTCAAAATTTAATCTTTCCCCTTTAAAAAAATGTATCACAAGCTACGGTTATCTCAAAAACAACGTATTTATTGACCTTCGAAAAATTGACTGCATGTCGACCAACAATATTATTTAACAATTAAAATTTGCTTCATATGTTACAAAAAAAGGATCGCCAAAGGTTTAGGTTATTCACAAAATAATAGTTACAATAAGGTTACATTACTTTTTAAAAAACTACTGTAAATGTTGAAAATGCCTTCCGCCGACTTCGACGCACTTATTTAAATTCGAAAAAAACTTATTAAAACTATTGACTTAAAATTCTTCAGGAATATTTTCTATTATGTTTCGGATATTAATTTTTAATTGCTCTAAATTTTGGGGAAGTGGACTATAACACCTCTCTTTCACATATCCCCACAGAAAAAAATCTGGAACAGTCAAATCTGGTGAACGAGGTGGCCAGGAAATAGGGCCTCCTCTTCCAATCCACCGGTTTCCAAAAACGTTGGTCAGTGAATCTTTGGTAATGTTAGCATAATGTGGTGTAGCCCCATCTTGTTGAAAATAGATAAAATTCAATAGATTTTCTTCTTGCAATTGGGGATAAAAAAATATTTCCAGCATATCAACGTAAGTCCAAGAGGTTACAGTTGGTTCATGAAAAAAATGGCCCATAAATTTTTGCTTTGACATACCACACCAGACTGTGACTTTTGGCGAATCTCTAACGTGTTCGTTATATTGTCGAGGATTTTCTGTTGCCCAAAACCTGCAGTTATGCTTATTTACTTTTCCATTGAGGTGAAATGTGGCTTCGTCTGACATTATTAGTCTATCCAAAAATGTATATTGTTCCTTACTAAATTTTGAATTCTCTGGCAAAATTCCACCCTTTGTGGAAAATCAGTTTCTTTTATTTCTTGTAACATTTGAATTTTGTTTGGCTTTAATTTAAGTTCTTTTTTCATGATTTCTTGTACTGTAGTTTTAGGAATATGGACTGAACTTGATATTTTTCTTGTTGACAATGTTGGATCTTCCTGAGTTATCTCCAGAATTTGTAACGTTTTATTTAGCAAATTCTCATTGTTTACTAATTTCTTTTTACGGGCTAAAGATCCTGTACTCCAGAATTTTCTGTACCAGATTTTAATTGAATTTTTTGTGAGTGGAGCTTTATTAAACATGTTTCTAAGTCTTCGCTGGGTTTCTTTTACTGATTTGGTTTCGGCAAACATAATAACACATTTTCCTTTTTCGCTTAACGAGAACATTTTGCGCTTCCTAATTAAAATACCTTGTCAAAAATGACCAACAATGGCTGACAATGAGGCTTGTTGCTGTTATGGAAACGAGATAACTTTGTTTCCACAGGCGACTTTTCAAAAAATCCTTTTAAAATAATATTCCTATTCGACATACAGTCAATTCTTTGGAGGTCAATAAATGCGTTATTTTTTAAGATAACCACAGCTTGTGTTACATTTTTTAAAGGGAAAGATTAAATTTTAAAAATATTGAAACATATACAGGGTGTTCCATTTAAAATAACAAAGTTGTCCTATATCGGAAAATCGGCCATTTTGTTTTTGAGCTAATGGAATGTCACATAAAAATGGTAAAGATACGAGAATAAACTTTAAAGAAATATAAGTATATTTGCGAAAGCCGCATCTTGATATCTTTATTTGTTCAAAAGTTATTCGCGATTAAAATGGGTCAAAATATGGACGGCCACCCTGTATCAGGTATCACTCATAAAAAATAAAGTTTTATAAAAAAAACATACTCGCATATTCAATTGGCCGGACTAAAAAAATAGTTTTCTTTATCTGGTTTTAAATTAAAAAAATCTGATTAAAACTAATCCATCTCCAAACACCATTGATCTGTTAGGACCTTTATTAACTTAAAACATTATTTATCCTGCTTTATTCATGCTTGTTAAATAATTTAATTTAAAAAAAATATATTCATTTTTTAAGGTGGAAGTATCTTTAGAATGGTCGAACATATCTTGGGCACTGAAAACTTTAGAGAAGGTCTTCGCTCTTATCTTTCTACTTAGTAAGTTTCGTTGATAATGCGTATTTGTCTTTAAAATATTTTTTTACTATTTCATACAGAATTCATGCCAGCATGTACCGGGTGTTCCACTAAGAGAGGTAGTCGGCTATATCTCAGAAACTACTAATAGTATAACTTTCGGGAAAAAATTTTTAGATAAAAGCGACCAAGAGAAATTGCTGGAAATTATTTTCAAGTCTGTGGGGTGGCCGCTAGGGGGCGTAAGGGTAACGTCAAAACATAAAAATATACATTTCTCAAAAACATATCAAATAAAGTGTGTCAATAAGTGGTACTATTTTAATCTTTAATGTTTTCTAAACAAAGAAGCTTCAGGTGTAATTTTTGTCAGTTCTAAAATAAAGTGGTGGGGAAAGGTTAAAGTTTAATTTATAAAGTGCTAATAACTTCGGTTTGCTTTAACCGAATTTAGTGAACTTGGTCTCGTTTAGAAGAGCATTTTAAGCATTATTTTCAGGTCAATAAACTATTGCTACATTTATCTCACAAACGCCGCTAGAGGGCGTCAAGGTAAAAACTAACTTATTTTACGATTTTTTTTGAAAAATTTAAATACAATGATATATACCTTTTTATATATTTATATAGAGAAAAAAAATCCCAACAAAACGGCAAAAACAGCAATTTAATATCTCTTTTCAAACCGAATATATTAGCAAAACTATAGATACTACATAGAGACGTAACGCATTTAACGACACAATGTTTTCTACTGGGCCGATTTCTTTAGGTAAAATTTAAATTTATAAATTTTTACAAAATTTAATGACATACTGCATGATATTTACATATTTGAACCCATTTAACGATATTAAACAACATTAGATAATTACCAACCTATAACTGTAATAATCCATAAAGCTTGGTCCCTTATCAAGTTAGCTTTGAAAAAAAAGGATGCTGAAATATCAAAAATCCAACAATTTTTATTTCAAAATATAAAAATAATATTTTGAAATAAAAATTGTTGGATTTTTGATATTTCAGCATCCTTTTGTTTTCAAAGCTAACTTGTTAAGGACCACGCTCGATTAGTTATTACAGTTATAGGTTGGTAATTATCTAATGTTGTTGTATTGTGTTCTTTAAAAATGCCTTTGTTGCTTGAGGATTAAACTCTACATAAGCTAAAACGTTGATGACATTTTTCTCAGTTTTACGGCGTCTGCGGTGTAAGGGGCGAAGAACATTTCCCGTGGTACGAAAGCGATTTGCTAAACAAGTGAACATTCTGCTGCGGGCTGCCGTACCGGCGTCTCTGAGGATATCTCAATGCATACAGCCTTGCAGCTATTGTCGCATTTTGTAGACACTTAAAATAAATAGCAATAATATCAACTGCTTCTTTAAGCAACAAAGACATTTTTAAAGAACACAATAGCACAACACTAAAAATAATATCTTGAAATAAAAATTGTTGGATTTTTGACATTTCAGCATCCTTTGTTTTCAAAGCTAACTTGATAAGGGACCACGCTTTATGGATTATTACAGTTATAGGTTGGTAATTATCTAATGTTGTCTAATATCGTTAAATGGGTTAAAATAAGTAAAAATTATGTAGTATGTCATTAGATTTTGTAAAAATTTCTAAATTTAATTTTTAACTAAAGAAATCGGCCCAGTAGAAAACATTGTGTCGTTAAAAAGAGATATTAAATTGCGGTTTTTGCCGTTGTGTTGGGATTTTTTTTCTCTATATAAATATGTAAAAAGGTATATATCATTGTATTTAAATTTTTCAAAAAAATTCGTAAAATAAGTTAGTTTTTACCTTGACGCCCTCTAGCGGCGTTGGTGAGATGAGTGTAGCAATAGTTTATTGACCTGAAAATAATGCTTAAAATGCTCTTCTAAACGAGACCAAGTTCACTAAATTCGGTGAAAGCAAACCGAAGTTATTAGCACTTTTATAAATTAAACTTTAACCTTCCCCCACCACTTTATTTTAGAACTGACAAAAATTACACCTGAAGCTTCTTTGTTTAGAAAACATTAAAGATTAAAATAGTACCACTTATTGACACACTTTATTTGATATGTTTTTGAGAAATGTGTATTTTTATGTTTTGACGTTACCCTTACGCCCCCTAGCGGCCATCCCACAGACTTGAAAATAATTTCCAGCAATTTCTCTTGGTCGCTTTTATCTAAAAATGTTTTTCCCGAAAGTTATGCTATTAGTAGTTTCTGAGATATAGCCGACTACCTCTCTTAGTGGAACACCCGGTACAAGCACTAAATATATTACTATAGAAAATATGTTAAAATTTTTTTTTGGTAAAAAAAGATTGTTTATCCTAAAAAAACATCGAAAAATTGCATGAACAAATAATCAAAACCAAATAATTCTAATAAACTATCTTAATTTAAGTTAACGTTTTTTAAATAGTTGTAAATTGTTATTATTAGATTGAATTTTAATTTACTAGCGCCTTTCAAAATACTTTACCGGAAAACTTGTGGTCCAGTTTGGATGCAGTCTTGATAGGAGATAACAGAGCGAGGTTACCGGCTGATACCACGTTGGAGCAGGTCATGCAAAATTGGGTTGTTAACCCTGGATATCCCCTAATTAACGTCAATCAAGTTAATGAATCATTTGTTGTTATAAGTCAAGAGGTATGTGGTATGTTTAAAATTATATTTTTCTACAAGCGAGCGGAAAACTATACTTTTCCGCACTAATCTGCGTGCAAAAAATAGCACTTTTCCGCACTAGTGCGGAAAAGTAAAATCATGGAACGTTAATTAGTATCTAATTATAAAGTATAGCATAATTTTGCTTATAATAGTTCTATATTTGAAGAAACTAAATTTTGCTGTAATTTTGCAGTCTTTTTATAACATTTATTAAATTAAATAAAATAATCCTAATTTACCAAATATGATACATATTTTTAATAACTCCATATAAATTATCAAAGTATCCATAGCAACCAACTTATTGTTTATGCATCTATCAAAAATTCATTTTCTGTCACGCATTTTTCAACCAAATTGGAGAAACATTTTCAGTGAATTCTGACGACGATTTACCAGCATCGATTATCGAAGCAGCAGAAATAGTATAGATCTCCTGCCCATAAAATCTCGGCACAGGCATGAAAAAGAATTTGTTATGTTTGAGAGCTGGTGTCAAAGTAAGGGTGTGAAGTCTTTTAAAGAAGATATTTTTCTGGCTTATTTCTCTTATTTATCAAAAACATGTAAACCCCATTTCTTATGGTCTAGATACTATATGCTAAAATGTATCATTAAGTTACGAAAGAACATAGATTTAAGCAAGTTTTTTAAGTGACGGCTCAAAAAAAGCGTTGGTTTTAGACCCAACAAGGCTAAAGTCTTTTAAAGAAGATATATCGAAATTCATGGATGAAGCGCCAGATGATACTTATTTACATATAAAAGTGGCTACGATTTTTGGCTTATCGGGCGCTTGTTGTAGACAGGAGTTAACAAAAATATGTCTGGACCATATTGAGGACCAAGGAAATTTAGTATTGATACACATCCCAGACTTAAAAAATCACAGCTCTGGAAGCTTTGTCATTTCTGGAGATGCCAAAAATGAAAAACGAATTTATATAGAAACTATGCTAGTTGAAAAAAGCCGACAACACCACATAGACGATTTTTAGTGAACTATAAACACGGAGTCTGTACAACATTTCTCACAAACTCCAGAGAACAAATATCCAACGTTAAACGTCTTGAAGGCTGAAAGTCTACATCAGTCGCTAAAGGATACCTCGAGAATTCAACAAATTTTAGAAATGATATTCTAAACAAAATACTCAATTTTACCGAAACACCTTCCACTATCCAGAAATAACCGTCAATGCCATCTTCCAATGTGCTAAACCTCTCGGTTCAAGAAACTACTTCCATAGTTGCAAAAGATTGGCTCATCAAAAACCCAACGCCGCACACAAGCGAAATTCGGGGAAAACCCGGCCATAAATCGGAAATACCAACTTCGCAATTAAGGCCTATTCTGAGTATAATTTCATTATCTAGTTACCTGGGTATAATAAACAATCACCCTTTTATTTTTAGTCTTGTCACTTGCAGAAATATTTTAGTTGAAAGCTGATGTTCGTGGAGACTATTTCATTGTGATTCAAAAGCGCCTGTGAAAATTAGTAATTTATATTCAGTTTTTCGGCAAAGTGTGGGTGAAAATTTTGTAAAGTAACTATGGAGCCTATTGCTGGTGGTAAGTAGAATATTAAAAATAATATTTATTTAAAATATTTCTTTACGTTTTTTATACTGGTGTTCTGAAAAGTTAACAATTAATTTTTTTTTAATTTCAATTTTTCACTTTTTGCTAAAGTAAAAGTATGATTTCCCGTAATTTCCCGCATTTAAATTAGCTTTAAATTATTGTTTAATAAGTCCTTTGTAAGATCCCATCTTAAGTTGCTGCGATAATTTGCGATCTTGACGAGAAAATATTTTTAAAGATTTATGGTCTGGGTCCAAATTCGTATAAAATGTAGGTCCCAAACGCAACAAATAATTTCCTCCTACTAACTTAAAGAATAAATCAATTTTTATAAAATAAAACATTATTTTATAGAAAATTAAATAGAGAAATAAAAAAATTGCCTTGTAATTTTATTAACAATTTCTAGTGGTTTTCATATAAATATTGATGGTTTTAAGGACTACTGTCATGAGACGGCCAGAAAATTTGTAGAATTGTATCCGTGGTACAATATGCCAACTTCCGTCCATAAAATCTTAATGCACAGTTCTGATATAATATCATATTTTATGGTTCCAATTGGGAAACTTGGCGAGGAAGCCCAGGAATCAAGAAACAAAGATATTAAAAGATTCAGAGAATTTCATGCACGGAAGTTTTCAAGAAAACAAAACATGGAGGATATATTTTGTAATCTTTTAATATCTTCTGATCCTTCAATCTCCAATATGAAAAAATCATCTGCTAAAAAGCTTAAACAGTACCCTTCAAAAGTTTTGGCATTTTTTGATGAACCAACAGTTTCTGCTGATGAAAGTGATAGTGAAGATATTGATTGATTTTAATTATTAAGATAGGTTAGGCTTTATTATTATTACAAAGTTATTGTTAAGTGAGGTCTGTATATACTTTACATACTTAAATATATTACTCTTAACATGTATTTTAAATTGCTCTTATTTTTACACACAAAAGTTAGTTATAAAATTAAATAGAACAAAAACAAACAAATCACAACTTTATTTAATTTATAAAAAGCAATTTTATTAACCTCAGGTATATCAAAAGTCTTGTCATTTTGGATTTTATTTCAAAAATTTTCAGTCAAAAAGCGTTTATTTCAGCGCAGATTGAAGTCGGATTGAGGCACTCAACAGTGACAAAGGCAAGTCAATTTGGAAAAAATGCAGGATTAACTATCTCAATCCTACAATTCTGTTAAAATGGTTTGCCTCTTTCTCTCTGTTAAGTGCCTCAATCCAACTTCAATTCGAGCCGAAATAAACGCTCTTATTATGAATTTTAAACTCTTAACTGCTTAAATTGTTAAAATAATAACAGTCTAATAATAATAGTAACATTTTTCATAGAGTTTTATTTTTTAAGGAAATAGGTACTTACACAGCGCTTATGTAATGCAATAAATGAACCCAAGGGGGGGGGCTTTAAAAAATGTTTAAATGAACGTGTTATCTTAGTTTTAACATTTTCTTACGATTAAACATGTTTGTGATTCATATCAGCACTACTACTATTTATGGCCGGCTTTTCCCCGATTTTCGCCTGTGTGCGCCGTCGTTAATAATAATAATTAGTGTATAAATTCCTTCGTTAATTAATAATATTTTAATCATAAATCTATAAAATTATGTATGAAAAAATATTGTTCCTAACACTTCCGGAAAGTAACTTTTTCGCTCTTGGCTGCTTACCCGAACTCCCCTGCGCGTTGCGTCGTTCGTGTAACGGCAACCGCGTGCGGAAAAGTATAACTTTCAGCACTTGTTAGGAAAATAACTATATTCCTTTTTTAAAAAAAATGTCCCAGCTTTGACGCAAAACGTGACAGTTGCCGGTATAATTTTTGCCTATGCCTGGCTTCGTGCATTTTTTATAATCTTTTTTAGTTAAAAATAACTACTGGTAGAATAAAAGGATTTAAAAAAAACAGAAAACTTGTCACACCTCCAGGGTGCTATCACGAGTCCCCTTTACTATTCTTCATACTACCAAGCAAAACAGTAATTATTTGCATTTCACCAATAAATACCTTCATTCTCAAAAGTGTTGGAAGGCATATTCTTTTTGCCGTTTCATTATAAAAGCTGTGTTTAGTTAGAAGAATAAATGATTTGTCCTCGGGCACCAGCAGGTTTCTCTAAAGGAATTATTAGTTGTGATATACATAGGTACGCATTACCCACTATTGTGGTATTATGGGTGCAAAAAATAAGTGGCACGGAGACACAACCGTTACATTGTTGAGTACCTACTTCTATAAAAGCAGACGCCTGTGGGTCGTTAACGCAGCAACGCCAAAGGGTCAGAAAAAATTTAATTTGATAATGTATTGTAGAAATAGAGGTTTTAGGTAAACAAATGTACAGTGAGCGCCAAAAAGTTGGACAAATATGGAAAAAAGTTTAATCTTGAAAATATTAAAAACTTTTTTGACCTTCGCTTATCCACTACCCTACAAATCGATATGCAATAATTTTTTTTTACAGAAAAATGCAGAGTAGGAAGTCAATTGTCCAGTATCAACTGAAATATGTTGCAATCGACAAATGTAGCAATTGAGTCTCAATTACCCGTTTTGTTTTACATTCTTGAGCCTTGAAAGACAAAACTTGGCGACAATGTATATGTAGATAATTGAACGGTTAAAAGCTATAAAGCAAAAAGTAAACTTAACCTATAAAAATTCAATCGTTTGATTTCATGAATTTGTACATTTTAAAATCGAGTGTTATTTTTAAAAAGAAGAACAAACGTAGCCCTGGTTGCCCTCCCCTAAATCCGGCCCTGACACCGGTTGTTGTGTTGTGTTGTAATATAATACTGTAAATCTGAGTAAAATATAAAATTTTATTCGTTTCCATCAAAACCTCATTTCATAAAACGTCGATAAAAGTGTATAAAAGCAGTGAGTCGTATTAAGCAAGTGTATATGCGTTGACAACAAATATACAGTAAATACATACAGTGATGAGCGAGATCGGTCTTGGTCTTGCGGTCTTGGTCTTGGTCTTGCAGCAAGACCAAGACCGAGACCAAGACCAAGACCGCCTTTTCGCTTGCAAGACCAAGACCAAGACCAGGTTATGCAAGACCAAGACCAAGACCGAGGGGTGCAAGACTACGCAAGACCAAGACCGACCTGCAAGACTCTTGCACTTCTGCAACATTTTTAAAAATATTATAATATTCAATTTTTTTTATTCAATATATAGAGGTATTTCATACAGAAATGACAAAAAACTGCCAAAAAAGGCGATTATTTAATGAGTAACAGGTTTCTTGTATAAAATAATAATTAAATAAGTCACTGTTATTTTATACAGTTCTTTAACAATGATTATGAATAATGAATAACATTTCAAATTCAATTTAAAAAATAATAGGATTGTGATTTAATGGTTTGACCAAGCACGATATCTCCGAAACCGTTCACGACAGAGAAAAGCTAGGGGTAAAAAAGTTATAGAATCTGAAAATAACTTTCATATTCCAAATGTTTTTTTTTAATTAGCTAAGTGATACTATTTACAGGGTGGACCAAAATTTTCAAAATCCAGAAAAACATTATTTCTCTTCTACACTGTAAAAAGTGACACCATAAGATTGCTTCTGAAAACTAAGATATAAATGTAAAAGAGAGGAATTATTAAAAAATATATTTTTCATGTCATATAGGAAAATTTTTTATACAAATGGATTTTGAATACCACTTCTAACCTCGAATCGGGTAGGCCTGATATTCTTTGGCTTAAACTTACTTTCAGATCTAATCTACTAAATTCATCTGCTGTATATACCGGTCCCCGTCTGACAATTCCTACAACGAGTTCTTTGATTTCCTTTCAATAAAGATCGACAATATTATTTCCCAGTTTCCATTGGCCGAAGTAATCGTCCTCGGGGATTTTAATGTTCATAATAAGGATTGGCTTGGCTCCACCAAAACTGATACACAAGGCAGAGCAGCAGAAAATTTCGCAATCAGCAACTCGCTCACCAATCTAATTATGGAACCTACCTACTTTCCTAGGGTTCCCACCCATAATTCTAACCCCCTAGATCTCTTTCTTACTTCCACCCCCGAACTCTATCAAGCATCAGTGGTCGCTCTGACCATGGTTTGGTCACCGTATCATACTCCACTCATTTTGAGGCAACTAAAACCATGCCGCCACGAACCATCTGGCACTACAATTCGGCCGACTGGGATGGTCTAACAGACTTCTTTGCCAGCTACCCTTGGAATCCTACCTGCTTTTCTACTCACGATCCTTCAGAAATATGTAAACAAATTACCGAAACAATTCAACTAGGCATTGAGACCTATATTCCCCACACTAAAAAGAACCCCATAACTTCAAATCACAAACCGTGGTTTTCTAAATCCTGTGACAGAGCCAGACTTTTAAAACTTCAAGCCCACAAAAAGTTTCTTCAAAACCCCAGTCCCGAAATTCGACAGGCTAGCATCGAAGCAAGAAATCAGTATAATCAGACCATCTCAGATGCAAAAGACCGTTTTAACAATCGAATAAAAGATAAAGTTCTCTCTTGCTCAAATGGCAGTAAAGCTTTTTGGTCCTTTGCCAAAAATATTAGTCAGAACTTTTGCACAAATTCTTTTCCACCCCTAATCTCTGAAGATGGAATTGTCTCTACCTCCAAAGGAGAAGCCGAACTATTTGCCAAACAATTTGCTGTTAATTCTACGCTTGATCCTCCCATTAATCTTTCTTTCCAACAGTTGTCCCATTTTTTTTATAAAATGTCCGATATAATTTTTAAAGTAAAAAACAGATCAAGCGTATTTTTTTCTTCTCTTAATACAAAAAAATCGTCTGGGCTGAATGGCATCCCAAAGCAATCGTCTTAAAAAATGTCCCTCCCGAGCTTGCACCCATCTTAACTCGCCTCTTTCGAATCTCTTATGACACAGGCATTTTCCCGGGGAGAGTTGGAAAGCTGCACGTGTGCAACCTTGTCCCCAAAAAAGGATCCAAAAGTCTCCCTTCTAACTATAGACCTATATCTCTTCTTTCAGTTGTTTGCAAAGTAATGGAAAAATTCATTATTCCGAAATCTTAAAGTATCTGGAAAACATAAGATCTTACATGATAGACAATATGGATTCCGTCACAGTAGATCCACAGCTGACCTTCTTTCCTTTGTCTCACAACTGGAACAAGTCCCTTGAGTTTCTTGGTGAATCCCAGGTCGTTGCTCTTGACATATCCAAAGCTTTCGATCAGGTCTGGCATGATGGGCTCCTTAACAAACTTCCTTCTTACGGTCTTCCACCTAAGCTTTGCTCTTGGCTTTCCAGTTTCCTTTCTAATCGACGTATATCAGTTAGTGTAGATGGTCATTCCTCCAGCTTCTACAAATAAATGCTGAGTGCCCAAGGGCTCAGTGCTGGCACCACGCTGTTTCTTCTACACATTAACGATCTTCTCTTCCACAATCAATCCCATTCATAGTTTTGCTGACGATAGTACCCTCCACTCTAGTATTCAATTTCTTAAGCCGTGTAATTCTGATTTTGAAAACAAGCGCAGGTCAATGCAGATATCTCTTTCACAAGACCCCAAACTTATCTTGGATTGGTGCCAAAAATCGTGTTCAGTTTAATGCCTCAAAAACACAGTCATGTTCGCTGTCGCGAAAAGTCTGCAGAATGCTCATCCCCTACATATGAGCCATTGCTTCGGCAGCTTCAAAAAGATTGGATTCCTCTTCGAGCCAGAAAATATTTCTCTTCCCAATCTGTACACTCTGTATGTATCCCAAATCAGACCCTCTTTGGAATATTGTTCTCATGTCTGGGGAATGGCGTCCCCTACAACACTTAGCCTTCTGGACTCCATTCAAAAAAGAGCTGTTCGTCTTATTAATGATCCAACGCTCACAGAAAGGCTTCCTCTTCTTGCCAATCGTCGAGCTGTAGGAGATCTGTCGCTCTTCTATAGGTATTTTCACGGCTTCTGCTGCGGCTGTTTAAAATTAGCTCTCCTTAGAGGTTATAAATCTGCGTTGACATAATATTTATTACATAAGTCACCCTGTATATTTATATTTCATTTAAAAAGAATGCGCAATTTAAAATTATTATTTACGTGTTTAAGAAAATTTGAATTTTTGTTTTGCTTAAACAAATAGTGAATTTGTTTCATACATTATGTACCCACTGTATATTTACTATAATATTAATTTTACTATTTCTTTAGCCCAGATGATACCCGTAAATCAGGGACATTTATTTTTGAAACCCCCTCTTTATAATTACAATGTCTGAATTTTTTTATTTTAATTATTAATTTATAATTACTATTGCGATCAGTATAAAATTCAATTTTTGTCACATACTAAATGCTAGATTTTGCCACCATGAACGCTAGTGCATAATCTGCTCACGCTGGTTCTCTATGGCTAAATAATAAAATGTAATAAAATGTTATACCTAAAATACTTTATAGGCAATAATGGATAGAAGATCTTTTTATGTACAATAATAATGTATAACTATATTAAAAATTACATTTTATTGTCCTACAAATTTTTTGCACTTTATTATTTTAATATGTGATCATCCATGTATAAAAAATAATAATAAATAACAAGCATACAAACATTTACACTTTTATCATTTTTGATATACACTGCTCGATAAATTAATATAATAAACTTTATATCAATAATTACCAATATTTTTTACGATTCAAACAACACAATCTTTTAAAAAAGGTGGGTTAGTTATAGTGATGAGCGAGACCGGTCTTGGTCTTGCGGTCTTGCTCTTGGTCTTGCAGCATGACCAAGACCAAGACAGGATATGCAAGATCAAGACCAAGACCAAGACCGAGGGTGCAAGACTACGCAAGACCAAGACCGACCTGCAAGACTCTTTGCACTTTTGTTTTTTTTTTCTTATATTCAAGTGTACAGAGGTATTTCATACAGACATGACAAAAAATGTCGAGAACTGCCTAAAAAGGCGATTATTTTATGAGTAACAAGTTTTTTTAATAAAATAATAATTAAATCGATCACTTCGTTTTTTAATAAAATTATCTAAAAACGATAACATAGTAGATTCATAACATGTTTCAAAAATAGTAAGATTGTGACTCAATGGTCCGACCAAGCTCGATATCTCCAAAACCGTTTACGACAGAGAAAAACTAAGAGTACAAAAAGTTATAGAAGCTGAAAATTACTTACCTATTCCTAATGTTTTTTTTTAATTAGGTATCTAGTGATGCCACTTACTGGGTCAAAAATTTCCAAAATCCAGGAAAACATTATTTTTGTAAAAAAATTTTAAGAAGTTGGATCATTAGTTGTTTCCTTTTTAAACTAAAATATAAATGTAAAAGTGATGGTTTAATAAAAAATAATTTGTCATTTACATAGGAATAATTTTTAATATAAATGGATTTTAAATTTCACTTCCGGTTTAGACGGAAAAGCCAAAACAATGCCAAAAGTATAATAGACGTTTTTCAAACCCCAAAATGAAAATATAAAAAACCATCTACGTCGACATTGTACCTATATGACAATTTAAGAATATATAGGGCCAATTTTTTTTAAAAGAATTTTTTTCTATAATTTTTCTATTTTAGGTTAAAAGCTAAAATAAAAAGTTTTCTTGAGTGGTAGGGATTTTTTTTTAAAATTTTGAAATAGAAAATAATTTTTCATTTTATGTTTTTCTATAATTTTTGTAAATTCAGTTTTTACCTTATAACCGTTTCGGATATATCGATCTTTGTCCACTATCGAGCCACCTTGTATATGCAGAATGTTTATAAAGTATTTGTACAAACTTTGTACGGCAAAAAGTTTTTATACTTTGAAATAGAGTTTATTTGAACTGAAAAACTTTCTAAAAAATTTTTTTGAATTAAAACCAATGTTTACATATAAGAATCATTTTCATGGAAATTTCACATCTGGTTGAAATTAAAGTTTTTTCCTCAAATACTCAGTATTGTACTTTTATTTTTTTTCCCCTTCAAAGAAATTTAAAAATTATTTCCATCACTAAAGAGCGCTAAAAAAATAAAAAAACCCCCCACTTTTAAAAAAATATTTTTTTTTAATCAAATAATTTTAATGTTAAGGTTAAAATTGGTATATTTTAAAATTTTAAAGAAAAAAATATAGTCATCTTTATTTATTTGTAAGTTTTAAAAAAAATATATATTTTATTTAAGATTATTGTTAATTATTACTACTAAAAAAAACAAGACCAGCAAGACTCTTGCAGCAAGACCAAGACCAGACCAAGACCTTCTTTGGGCTTGCAAGACCAAGACCAAGACCAAGACCAAACTACCGGTCTTGTCTTGGTCTTTTTCCATCACTAGTTAGTTACAAAAATCACAAACGAAAATTGATTGCTTAAATGGGTCTTACCCACTCCCAAAAATATCAAATAGAATATGCCGAAAATGGCATTTGAAAATCCAAATTTTATATGCACATGATACTGATGTATATATGCGACACTCGGTACTTGAGATTGGAGAATAGACCGCCTGGAACTACATACCTACTTAATAATTTTGGGGTAAAAAATAAAGACACAAAATTTAATCACATCAAACTATTTTTTTAGTTTAAAAGGGAATCCTGTATGACTGATCCTATGTAGGATAGAATCTACCTTATCCACCTGTCACATTTTTATTTTGCTCTAACCCCTCAATAGATCGCTCATTCAGTGAACTAGCCATAAAATTTTTTATAAAGCAAACAAAACGAGTTTAAGATAACTAAACGAAACAGGTTAAAGAAATACAAGAAAAAACGGACAAAAGTGATGAAAAGATGTACAAAGTATCTGAAAAATGTACCTTGCGTGTGTATTTGCCTTTTTGATAATTTGAAAGATTCTCGTAAAAGGTAATTCCACGGTTGTCAGTCAAATTTAGCTATGCTCGACATTTTGCCGATATGCGGTAAAATTTAATCGCGTTTTAGAAATTGGATTAGTTTTTTTTAGATAAACATACTTTTATTTTTGATATGTTCTATAATGATGTGGGTTTTAAGATAGTTGGGTTCGCAGGTTGCATTTTTTAAATCCTCGTGGGATACCAGATTTTTATTACATCAAAAAGGATACCCTTGTTGTTTATGAATTATATAATAATAACCAATTCAGAGAAAAACATTAATTAGTTACGTTTACACACTTTAGAGATGGGTACTTTTAATCCCTTTTCTCAGGGACTAAAGTGACACTTTTAATCCATGAGGGATAAAAAAAAAAATCCCGGAGGGATTAAAAATAAATTTAATCCATACAAATAAGTGTCATTGAAAATTAAAAGGTAAATTGTAGATTTAGGATGCATTTTTTTAAATCTAAAAACATTAGAAACCATATAAGTAACAAACCAAATATTTTTACGCTTAGTTTTTATCAATATTGACTTGATGCTGTACAATAAATGCCTTGAAAAAACGTTGCTGATGCTTTTGTGGGCTCTTGGAAAGAACAAGAGGGTACTACAACTTCAGACGAATTACTTGAAAAAATCTGGTGGGACAGTTTTCTTTTGAAAAACTGAATTTTCGATGTATCTTTCCGCAACCGCAGTGCTTTTCCACCCACCATGTCTTTTTAGTCGATCTATTATATGTTTGCCCCCGAATCTGCTAACAAGAAGGCCGATGTCCTACGAAAGCTGTGGCCATTATACATGGTGGGATCTGGTAACTTTAAATATTTGGCGATTTTCGTGGAAAGCTGACAAAAAATGTTTTTACCCATTGGCTGGGATTTGCATTTTCCATTGTGTGTTTTGTGTTTGGTCTTAAAGCAATATATTTCCTGCTCAGTCCTACTACATCGATGTAGTTTTTATTTGCCCTTTTTATCATAAACGACCGATCTTTTTGGTTTTTTTGTGTTTCGAACGTATACTGGCAAAAAGCCATGATCCCAACGTCATCGCAATCCAATTCACATAGCTCCTTGCCCCGACATGCTCCTGACATACTTATAATAAGCGCCACCTGTAACAAAACAAGTAAAATTAGTCTATAGACTACAGTGCAGCTGGGACAACAAGGAATGAAATTTTCCTTGTGTGCCAGAAATTCATCATCAAGTGCTGTTACTAAGAACTCTTTTACTTAATCCAAATCCAGAACCTATGATTTTTCCGGTTTATAGTCGTCATTTTGTTCCTTTTAAAAATGCAATTAGTTTGCAGTGCTGGTCAATGTTAACGTAAGTTTCTTTGATTATTGTTGCTTTTAGCATTAAATACTGGCTCCACATCGAGGAAACTTTCAACTTGGTCGATTTTTTCAAGAAGTTTTCTTCCTAAATTTTTTTAACATTGCTGGCGTACCAGTTTTTATATCCAGAAAACTGCTTCTCGTAAAGTTTCTTTAATTTCGTTGGCAGCAACTGATTTATTGCCTCTTCGACTGCTTTTTCTATCTCTATATTCATTACTACGAATGCTCAATTTTTGACAATTTTAGTTCGTGTGTGTGCAAGGAAGTTTAAAGGTGTATGGAAGCCCAATACTGTAGAACAAAATTGTCCAGGCGTGCAGGGCAGCGGGAATAGGGGTATTGGCCCCGCGGAGTTTGTGCAATGAATAGCAGGTCAGGGCCGGACTTCCATAATTCTTTGTTACTATTTATAAAGTTGACATCTTCAAATGTCAAATTAAAACATTTACTGTTTTTTTATTTTGCACAAAATTGTTAGTTATAAAATGATACTACTATAGAATATTTAAAATTATTGTGTAATATTGGATTTTATAAAATCATCTGATATAATATGGAAAAAATAGATGGCGCTACTTTACAGCCTACTAATTAAATGGTCAATATTTTTGGGAGTTTTGTATTTTTACCAAAAATCTTTGTAAATATTTTATTTTTTTTTTAAATAATAATATCTTATTTTTAAAACAATAATTTTTTAAAATAAATTTCAAATATTGTATGATAGTTTCATGTACTTATTGCCAATTTTGTAATAAAAGAAGGGCAAGATAGTGTAAATGAGTTTAATCTAATTCTAAGATTATGGTTGTACATTAAAAAGTGAAAATTTTTATAACTGCTTTTTAGGCATATACTTTTCACTAATAACGATCATTCATGAGACAGAATAACAGTGGTTAAAAATGTTTAGTAACCTTTGGTACCTGAGTATCCATTGTAACAGTATCCGTTAAATATTATGTGCCTACAGTATGTCGAGCTTAAAAAGTTGATAATGTAAGATTAAGAAACCAAAAATCTAATTTATTGTTAATCAAATACAAAAAAAGCAAAAATGAGCTTTAACATAAAATTGTACCTTCTTTCATTCAATTAGAGGGACCTGTATATATTAAAATTTGCCTGGTCTGCCCAGTAATTAATAATTATCATCCTTTAAAAGAATGTACTAAATTATTAAATGCAATAAAAGTACCAAAATGTAAACCTTATTATTTTTTAATAATCAACAAAAATACACAAACATTGTGGAAATCATCTAAAAGATAGTTAAGATTGCCTTACTTTTCTCACTGCCATTTTCTATAAAGTTTTTATTTTCTGTTATTCATAATTGATATATTATTATTTTTTCGGTTACCTAACGTTACGTCTCATAAGAAGCACCTAATTTATATATAAGAAATGCTTACCTAAAGAAAAAATGCCGGGTATATTTCCCTTGGTACTTGCAAGACAAAACCATACAACATCTAGTCATTTTATTACGATATTCTAAGTAACAAACAATAAACACAAAATTATAGTCACAATTTAATAAACACTAATCACTAAAATAAGAATCAATCCAAAAACGGTACTCCGGCTCTCATAAAAGTATAATGTGTTGCCTAACTACACACTGATTTATCACTGTGTAAGTAGGCAACACATTAAATTATTTCGTCGAATTTTGTTATTACGCAAATCCGGGGCAACTCTGACAGATATTTTCATACTGGGCTGGACAATTTTGATCGAATGGGATATTGCATTAAGCTTCCATACACCTTTAAACTTCCTTGTGTGTGTCTTAGGAACACAGAAATTGTTTCTGGTGGTGTATAGAGGTCAACAATATAATAACCTTACACCTGACAGCCTCGCTTCAATTAGTACATTAGAGTACCGTAAAATCGTTTTTTTTTAGATTTACTTTTTATTTAATATCTTGATTAATCAAGAGTGCATTAAAAACAACGGAGGGACTTTCGAAAATTTGCGATAATTTTCATCTTTGGGCACCTCAAAGTATATGTTATTGACTATCATTTCTCAAAACATCAGCCCTTAATATTGAAAAATTAACGGAGATACGAATTTTTGAAAAATGGTCTTTAAGCGTTTTTCCGGCTTTTCTCGGTGAGAAATGGTCGGATCGAGATTTTTCAAAAACCATTTTGTAGATTTTTAAATTCTCTACAAACGGTCTAAGATAGTGATATAGCCAGTACTTTATGTTATATTAAAAAAAAAACACAAAAAGGCTCTTTTTTTTAATAATTATTGTTTAAAAACATATCTAAAAAAATTATTGGATTTTTGATTTTTGTAATCTACAGGTTATAATGATTGGACTATACGCCACTATGCGCAATTCACGCACGTCCAAATAGACACCGACCAAGGAAGTTTAAAGGTGTATGGAAGCCCAATGCTATGGCCCATTCGATCAAAAAATGTCCAGCCCAGTATGAAAATAACTGTCAGAGTTGGCCCCGCCGATTCTGCGCAATAACAAAATTCCACGAAATAATTTAATGTGTTGTTACTTACACACTGATAAATCAGTGTGAAGTTAGCCAACACATTATAATTTTAGAGAGCCGGAGTAAGGGTAACATACCCGTCTTTTTAACTTTAGGTAAGTATTTTTATACTTAAATTAGGTGCTTCTTATAAGACGTAACTTTAGGTAACCGAATAAATAATAATATATCAATTATGAATAATAGAAAATGAAAATTTTATAGGAAATATTAGTGAGAAAAGTAAGGCAATCTTAACTATCTTTTAGATGATTTCCACAATGTTTGTGTATTTCTGTGGATTATTAAAAAGAAATAAGGTTTACATTTAGGTACTTTTATTTCATTTAATAATTTAGTACACTCTTTTAAAGGATCAAAATTATTGATTACTGGGCAGACCAGGCAAATTTTAATATATACAGGTCCCTCTAATTGAATGAAAGGAAGTACAATTTTGGTACGGTTTTTTGGGGCGCTGATTACAAATCTAAAAAATTCGGCAATGTTTCGTTTTCGAGATATTCATCATCAAAATTGAAAATCAAACTAACCTTATTTACACTATTCTCCTTTTTGAAAAATTTTATTTACACTAAATTGGCACACAATATTTCACAAACATCTTTAAAACTTTTTTATGTTTATTTTACACCTTTTTTACACTTTTATTTTTAAACAAATATGGTTGCTGCCTTTGAACTTAAAAGTTCGCAATTTAATGAAAAAAAGATGTAAAATAAATAAAAATACAAGGTTTTAAAAGGTGTTTATAAATATCGTGTGCCACTTTAGTGTAAAAATCAAGAATTGCGTACAAAAAGAAGGGGGAATATAGTGAAAATGAGGTTAGTTTAATTTTCAACTTTGATGATGAAGATCTCGAAACGAAACTTTGCCGAAAAGATATTTTTCAGATTTGT
>JAHBCN010006160.1:50537-71463 GCA_019359885.1 Listronotus oregonensis | reverse complement strand
GTAGGTACATGCTCGAAGGTTAAATGTATTGGCATATTTATTTATTTTTTAGGCCAAAATTTGGGAACCACTACCTCTAGTCAGTTTCGCAGCAATGTCGATTTTAGCAGGCCTAATGACACTTGTATTTCCTGAAACGCTTAACAAAAAACTTCCGGACACTGTTAAGGAAGCTGAGGATATTGGCAAAACGACTTTGATGTCAGGTCATGCTAAAATATCTGTAGATCACCAAAATCCTTTAGAAAAATATTAGGATTAAATGAATTTACCGGACTGTGATATTTTCCATGGACTTTATAACATAAGTAGTTGTCCTGCAACCAATAGTGATAGCCCATAAACTTGTACATTAATAATTCTATGAATTTTCTTTATTAATTTTATTTCTAGCTTTTATAAATAAATGTATTTATTTTATAAATAAATATAGTACGTTAATAGAAGATTTAATTGTTTTATTTATCAACCAAATTAATGTATGCAGCCTTCCTACACAGGGTGTTACGTACTGACTTGCTTTTATTTCAGAGTGATATATACAGGGTGTCCCAAAAGTAATAGGACACAGAGCAACAGCAGATTGCTTAGGTCAAAATAATGCAATTTACGTAAACTTGCCTTATCCCAAAGTTGATAATAACCAAGATACAGGGTGTCAAACTTTCAATTTTGTTTTCGTTTTTTTTTTTTTGTAATGATTCCTTAACTAAATGACATAGCGGTACAAAATTGAGGATCTGGGGGTTTTTTGAGGCGAAAAATTTAAATTTGTCCATGCTTTTGATGTTGCTAGTAGGGGCGCCAGCCTACGGCTTAGCCCACTTGTGGAACATAATAAAATAGCATTGCGATAAAATCTAAATTATAACTCTACACCACACCAATAATTACGAATTAAAACGAAAACAAAACTTCCGCCACACCACCAATAACAGCAAAATAAATTAAAATCGTACACGAATACGTATGTGAACACAACATCAAATTTATCAAATGCCACTGATCTAACCCCAAGGAAGTTTAAAGGTGTATGGAAGCCCAATACTGTAGAACAAAATTGTCCAGGCGTGCAGGGCAGCGGGAATCGGGGGATTGGCCCCGCGGAGTTTGCGCAATGAATAGTAGGTCAGAGCCGGACTTCCATAATTCTTTGTTACTATCTATAAAGTTGACATCATCAAATGTCAAATTCAAGCATTCACTGGTTTTTTTTTGCACAAAATTGTTGGTTATTAAACGATACTACCATAGAATATTTAAAATTATTGTGTAATATTGGATTTTATATAATCTGATATAATATGGAAAGAATAGATGGCGCCACTTTACAGCCTTCTATTTAAATGGTCGATATTTTTGGGAGTTTTGTATTTTTACCAAAAATCTTTGTAAATAAATAAAAACACGATTTTTTAAATAAATTTCAAACATTGTATGATAGTTTCATGTACTTATCACCAATTTTGTGATAAAAGAAGGGCAAGATAGTGTAAATGAGTTTAATAAAGATTGTGGTTGTACATTAAAAAGTGAAAATTTTTATAACTGCTTTTTAGGCATATACTTTTCACTAATAACAAACATTAATGAGACAGAATAACAGTGGTTAAAAATGTTTAGTAACCTTTGGTACCTAGGTATCCATTGTAACAGTAACCGTTAAATATTATGTGTCTACAGTATGTTGAGCTTAAAAAGTTGATAATGTAAGTTTAAGAAACCAAAAATCTAATTTCTTTTTAAACAAATACAGAAAAAACAAAAAGGAACTTTAACATAAAATTGTACTTTCTTTCATTCAATTAGAAGGATCTGTATATATTAAAATTTGCCTGGTCTGCCCAGTAATTAATAATTTTGATCCTTTAAAAGAATATACTAAATTATTAAATAAAATAAAAGTCCCTAAATGTAAACCTTATTTCTTTTTAATAATCCACAGAAATACACAAACATTGTGGAAATCATCTAAAAGATAGTTAAGATTGCCTTACTTTTCTCACTGCTATTTCCTATGAAATTTTTATTTTCTATAATTCATAATTGATATATTATTATTTAATCGGTTACCTAACGTTACGTCTCATAAGAAGCACCTAATTTAAATATAAGAAATACTTACCTAAAGTAAAAAATGCCGGATATGTTACCCTTAGATTTGCAAGATAAAACCATACAACCTCTAGTCATTTTGTTACGATATTATAAGTAACAAACAATAAACACAAAATTATAGTCACAATTTAATAAACACTAATCACTAAAATAAAAAGGTTTTTATCAATCCAAAAAAACTTTTGCAACCACAAAATATAATCACACAAAGCAAAACAATCAAAACTAATACGGCTCCCATAAAAGTATAATGTGTTGCCTAACTACACACTGATTTATCAGTGTGTAAGTAGGCAACACATTAAATTATTTCGTGGAATTTCGTTATTGCGCAAAATCGGCGGGGCCAACTTTGACAGTTATTTTCATACTGGGCTGGACATTTTTTGATCGAATGGGCCATAGCATTGGGCTTCCATACACCTTTAAACTTCCTTGTCTAACCCCTCCCCAAAATTTTGGTCTAGATACGGCCCTGTTCCGAATATAAAAATCTTCCGGAATACGAATATTCGAATATTAAAATCATTTAAATATGCCCATTACTACCAGATAGGTCTATCTGGATCGAAAAATGTCCAGATAGAAATTCTATCATAACTTAACTGATAAATTATCATAAAAAACATTATTTACATTATGAATTCATCAGTAATCTCATTTAGCAAAACAGTGAATCGGATCTGCCGAATACTTTATTTTTATTTGGCTTTTTTTCCATTTTTCTGATCATTATCCCATGGAAAACTATACAAAAAACATATGAATCCACTATTTTTTCGTCAATCTGTAAGTATCCGAAATTGCTGCTTCAAAAACACAATAGTTTATCATAACTTTCAATTAAACATCGTATTTTATTTTGGATCTATGCTTTTCCACGATCACAGGATTGATTGTGGAAGAGAGCAGATCATCTATGAGAAAATGAAATGGAGTTGATGCTAGTACCGAACCCTGGGGTACTCTAGAAATATTTTGGTGAAAGCTAGAAGAGGGATCATCTATAATCTATATATATAATTTGCTAATATGGATATATATTTATATGTAGGTAGGTATATATATATATTTATTTGTCTGGCCACGTGATTCTGAAGTTATGGCTTGAGCTAAAATCATGAAATTTGGCACAGTGGTAGTCTTTAGCAGTGGCTAGGACCTAACAAAGCCCGTTTTTTGAATTCCGCCCCCGGGACAAAAATAGGAGCAAAAAAGTGTTTTTTTACCGTTAGCCGTACGGAAGGCGTCTTACGGAGACAGGCTACTTAATATTGTCTCTTGCCTAGCGGAGACAGGCTTTTTAGCTGATATGCATCAATTAGAAAGAAAACTAAAGAGCCAACGACAAATATTGGGTGGTCGATTATTGAAAGAAATTGATATAACATTGCGATTTTTTTGTGTATCACAGATCTACATGACACTGAACGTCTTGCCCGAATTAATAACAATTTTTTTTTAATTTTACCTCTGGTACAAGGTTAGTGTCTTTATTTTATTAAATAATAAATATACAAACACAATTTGAGCATTGTGGTACTTAAAAGATTATATATAGTGGTTTAATAGGAAAATTATACTAGTTTATATTTACCGGTGTTGCGAGTTAGGCCTAAAATAAACTAATACATTTGCTGATCACAAAAGTACCAATCAAGCAGACCATAATTACTGGTATATTTTAAATTATTATTAAAAAAAATATATTAAAAAAAATGGGTATTGCTAAGAAAAAAATCTTATTAAAAACAAAACAAGATTCAAATAAAACAAATAGTGGGTACTGATGATGTTATTTAAAAATTAAAAAATTTTAAAAAAATTGTACTTTAGGTAAAATAGTGGTTTTATATCTTTTAAAATGACAGTAAAGGAAGAAAAAAAAAAAAAAATTCTCTGGATAAAATTTTTTTTTTCCTTTTTGGGGTTTTTAAAAGTATCAAATTTATGTTGTTGGTTTGGTGAGTATAGCTATAATAATACATGCTATAGTTAAATGACATTTGTTTTACTGCTATGGATTTGGATTATAGGTAAGTAACATTTTAATTCAAGGGGGTTTTTTCTGAAGGTAAAAAACTAATTTTTAAATTAAATTATAAAAGAATAGCGGGGGAAATTCTTTATTAAAAAAATTTTTTTAATTTTTTAAAATCCGCTACCCATTTTTAAATTTTCCAAATATTTACATCAATGAAGCATATTAGTTGAAAGTTCTCAAGACCAGCTCAGATTTTGATAAAAAAAATTTAAATTTAAATTTTTTTTTTTTCCCATTTTTTTTAAAATAAAAAAACCCTTTTTTGGAGGGGGCAAACAAATATTTATATTGTTAAAAAATATTTAGGATATTTCAATAAAACATTTTTTTTTAAATCGTAACTTTTTAATTATTAATTTTCGTTATTTTTACACCGAATCTTTTTTGTAGATAATTTAATTTTCTACAATAAATCTAATTTAAAAATTTAAAACCTATGATGCCACCAGACATTAAAGCCAAACCTTTTTTTTTAGCCTTTTTTTTAAAATTTTGTGGTTTTCTGAACCCCAAAAAATTGATAATTTTGCCTATTAAAAATTCCACAATTTGAAAAACCGGGGTTTTTTGTCTGTCCAGAGAACCTTGGATTGGAAATTGGGTATCTGTTGACTTTTAAAAAAGGTAATTAAAAACAAAATTTTTGGAAAACCTTTAAAGGTGTTTTTTCCGGTTTTTTTTTTAATTAAAAATTTTCCTTTTTTCCCCCCGAAGACCCTGGACAATACGTGGTTTGAATGGATGAAAACGGTTTTTTTAAAAGGGGTTTCACAGATGACTTAGGAATTGTTGTCTGTTCTTCCATTTTTCCCCAAGCGATCGATGTTGTGGGATCATCTCTAACTTTTTTTTATTATAATCGCCTCTCTTGCTTCATTATTTTTTGTATAGGTTTCCCCGGGTTTTCCCCCAAAAAAACCCCCTTTTTTTTTAAAAAGTTCGTAACTAAAAATCTAAAATGACTTTGGTTAGGTTGTTGCCGCCCCAAAAAATTTTTGTGCGTCTGCAAGTGCTGCAGCTTCTGTATTTCTGTTAGATTTAAAAAAAATTTTTCCCCCAAAACATATCCACCTTTTCATCATTGGAATTTAAAACCCTTTTTTTAAATACTCAAAATAATCAAAAGTTGAATTTTTGTTGAAGGCGTTTCTAAACTAGAAATAAGATGCACGTTTTTTGAAGCATTTACATTATTTAAATTATAAGATGCTTATCATTTGTTTTTTATGAAACGGGGCGGCCATTGCGCAGTCTAGTCAAAAAATCTATGAAATAAACAAAAATTATCGATTTTAGAGCTTAACCCCAAACTGAAAACCTAGACTTGTGATACATCAATGAAAACCCTTTTAAGAGCTCTTTTTAAAAATGTAAAAACCCCAAAATGGCGTCCGTATGAAAATCCAAAGTTTAGGTAAATATCTCAAAAACAAAAAAAATTAAAAAAAAAATTTTTTCTTAAATTAAAAAATTTTTTTTAAAAAAGTGTTACAATAAAGGAGTAATCCCAAAACCATAAAATTGGTAGTTTGCGGCTACAGGCAAAAGTTAAAAATGCACCATTTTGGTTTTTTTAATTATCTCAAAAACCATAAAAGGTAAATAAAATCTGAAAGCAGATTCAAAAATTTTTAAATTAATTGTCTACAACTTTCTATTTAACCAACACTGTAGCTCTAATGGTTCCCGAGTTACCAATACATGTAAAGGGCCCCAAAATTTTGGGCACAATATATATATATATATATATATATATATATATATATATATATATATATATATATATATATATATATATATATATATATATATATATATATATATATATATATATATATATATATATATATATATATATATATATATATATATATACATATATATATAAAACTATTTTAGGTTTTAAAATTCTAGGCTGTGATACTGCGAAAAATCCAGTTTTTTCACCACAATGGTTTGCAAATGCCCTACCATTTTCACATGATCGTCCAGACAAAATGTTCAATGTATTACCTTTTAAAAATGACACAGGATTAAAAACAAAAAAACTTAGAGGACTATTTCGATAGGAATATTGTGGAACGATGCGACATTTTTGTGTATAAAAGTAATAAAAAGAGTATTTTGCAAGAGGTAGGTTAACTTGCATTTACAGAGATTTTTTTGGGACCTAAAATTAAACAGTAAACCCCCAGTGCTATATTTTGAAAAGTGCATAGAACATAGAGCATATAAAACCAAAATCTGTAGAAAAGTTAAATTTAACCGGTTTTCTATATGGACAAACCTAGAAAAAATAGCCGTTTTTTTTAGAGCAAAAAATTTGGATTTAGAAAGAAAAAATAATTTTTTTTTTTAAAAACTTTTTTTTTTTAATTTTTTTAAAAATTTTTTTAAAAAAATATCATAACCTAAACTCTTTTACAGTAGAGAAGGGTTTTTTTTTTCCGAAAATGATTGTCAAATTTGAATTTAGTAAACGGATTATTAAACTTTAAATATTTTTCCACAACTTGTATATCCTCGATTTCCATGTAAATTTGGCGAAAATTGTAAAAAACGGCTCTAAACATTGCCAACCCCGGATTTGATTTGGAACAAAAAATGGAATGATAAAAGTAAGAAGAAAAAAATTGTGTAAAAAAGGATTCGAATTGGGTTTTCATCCCATATTTTTTTAAAAAATTTATATTTATATTAAAATAGGCCTGTATACTTTTTCTTCAGATATTACAAAAAAAAAACACAATTTAAAATTTAAAGTGTCTTTTAAAAAATATCTTAAAATTTTTCCCTTTTTTTTTTTTTAGTATAATCTTCAGTGTGATGATAATTTATGGAAACTGGCTCTGGTTGGAACTATAAATAATATTGGACAGTTTTTTGGTTTAATTGTTACTGGATTTATTTCAGACAGGTACAAATTATTCATTTTTTAATTTTGATTATTATGAAGAATCATTATTTTTTAATACTCGCTAGGTTGCCTGTGAAGAAAACCACCCATGGAATTCGTTATTTTTTTTTTAAAAATTTCCAAAAAAAGGTTTTTTTACTTTTAAATAATGTAAAAATGGTGTTTAAAATATTTATTGTTTTTGATGAGCGCTCATGCATTAAGATTTTCACTTTTTGCAAAACTCTGTTATTAACCCCTTTTTCCCCGGTCAGGGGTTTGTTCTGGTTAGTTAAAGCGGCTTTTTATTTTTCCCAGTTATATTTGTAACTGGCCGAAATTTCAAATGTTTTTGATTTAATGAAAATAATATTAATGGTAATGGCAACGTTTTTTAATATAAATTTAACTGTAGCGTTTTGTATTTATTTCACGTAAATCGTAAATATTTGAAATAAAAGATTAAATAATGATCAATTTTTATAATTTTTATTGCGATTTTCTTGGTAAAAAGTACTTTATCCGCAATTTTTGTCTTAAATAATAGTATTCAAAAAAAAAAAATTTTTTAAAAAAATAAAAAAAAGGTAAAAAAAAAAAAAAAAGATTACCCAAGCTGCGGCACTGGAAAAATTTTTTTTGTTTCCCCGGGCAATATTCTAAACTCTATTCAGTTTACCAATATACTGTTTACATTTATATAAAACACTTTTCATATATATAATAATAATAGTATTCAAAGTATGTTTTACATTGCCACTTTAAAAATAATCCAATTCCATGGGTGGTTTTCTTTACAAGACCCACTCGCTAGACATGCAAGAATTGACCGTTTTGGTCCATGTCTCAGGGTACAGATGTACAGGGTATTTGGTTTATTAAGGACCTATACATTTTCTTAAAAACTATAACTTATACGAGAAAAAGTTCTTAAACCATTTGTATAACATTAAAATGAAGCTTTGACAAATGACTTTTACACAAGGAATAAAATCTGTTTTAAAAATTCTTTTTCTGCGTTAATATTCTATTCAAAAGAAATAATTGTTTTTTTAGCTAGAGAATAAACAATCTATTTTTATTATTTAGATATGGAAGAAGATTTCTCTTAGTTTGGGGCACAGTACCATGTGCACTGATTGGCTGTATAAAAGCTTTAATGCCAACATACACACTATTTTTGCTTTGCGAGTTTTTGGAGGCAGTGTTTGCATCTGGCAGCTATATTTGTATATTTTTATTAGGTAAGATACCCTAAAAACGTAATATTTTGACAGCGAAATAATAATTTACTGTAGGAAAAAAAAATATAGAGTAATTTTAAATATAGTCTATTTTTAAAATAAATTTCAGTAAAAAAATTTAGGAATTTGGGTAATTACTGTGTGGTAAGTAAAAGGAGAAAGAGTTCGAGAGATATGGTTCAATGAGGTCAAACCAAGGAAGTTTAAAGGTGTATGGAAGCCCAATGCTATGGCCCCTTTGATCAAAAATGTCCAGCCCAGTATGAAAATAACTGTCAGAGTTTTTTACTTAAAATGATAAATCAGTGTGAAGTTAAAACATTATAATTTTATGAGAGCCGGATTACCGTTTTTTTATTGATCAAAACCTTTTATTTTAGTGATTAGTGTTTATTAAATTGTGACTTTAATTTTTTCGTTTGTTGTTTGTTACTTATAATATCGTAACAAAATGACTAGAGGTTGTATGGTTTTGTCTTCTCAAGGGTAACATACCTTTTTAACTTTAGGGGTTTTTTTAATTTAAAATTTTTTATAAGACGTAACGTTAGGTAACCGAAAAATAATAATATATCAATTATGAATAATAGAAAAGAAAAATTTTATGGGAAATATTAGTGAAAAAGTAAGGCAATCTTAACTATCTTTTAGATGATTTCCACAATATTTGTGTATTTCGGGGGATTATTAAAAACAAATAAGGTTTACATTTAGGTATTTTTTATTTCATTTAATAATTTAGTACTTTTTTAAAGGATCAAAATTATTGATTACTGGGCAGACCAGGAAATTTTAATATATACAGGTCCCTCTAATTAAATGAAAGGAAGTACAATTTTGGACGGTTTGGGTGATTACAAATCTAAAAAAAAATTCGGCAAGTTTTGTTTTCGAGATATTCATCATCAAAATTGTAAATCAAACTAACCTTATTTACACTATTCCTTCTTCTTTTTACTTTTATTTTTACAAAATTGCCAAATATTTCACAAACACCTTTTAAAAATTTTTTTTATGTTTATTTTACACCTTTTTTACACTTTTATTTTTAAGCAAATATGGTGCTGCCTTTGAACTTAAAAGTTCGCAATTAAATAAAAAAAAGATGTAAAATAAATAAAAAAGTTTTAAAAAGGTGTTAAAAATATGTGTGCCACTTTAGTGTAAAAATCAAGAATTTGTACAAAAAGAAGGAAAATTAGTGAATATGAGGTTAGTTTAATTTTCAACTTTGATGATGAAGATCTCAGAAACAAACGTTCCAAAAGATATTTTTTCAGATTTGTAATCAAAAACCCTAAAAAGTCAAAATCGAAGGGGAGGCAACTTTGAGAAAATACCATTTGTTTAAAAATAAATTAGATTTTTGGTTTCTTAATCTTGCATTATCAATTTTTTAAGCTCGACATAACAATAATATTTAACGGATACTGTTAAATGGATACTCAGGTCCCAAAGGTTACTAAACATTTTTAACCACTGTTATTCTGTCTCATGAATGTTTGTTATTAGTGAAAAGTATATGCCTAAAAAGCAGTTATAAATATTTTCATTTTTAATGTACAACCAGAATCTTAGGATTAGATTAAATCATTTACACTATCTTGCCCTTCTTTATCACAAAATTGGTGATAAGTACTAATACTATCATACAATGTTTAAAATTTATTTTAAAAAATCGTGTTTTTATTTATTTAAAAAATTTTTGGTAAAAATACAAAACTTCCAAAAATATCGACATTTAAATAGAAGGCAGTAAAGTGGCGCCATCTATTCTTTCCATATTATATCAGATGATATAAAATCTAATATTACACAATAATTTTAAATATTCTATAGTAGTATCCTTTAATAATCAAATTTTGTGCAAAAAAAAAAAAAACAGTGAAGGTTGGAATTTGACATTTGACGATGTCAATTTTATAGATAGTAACAAAGTTAAAGGCCGACATACTATTCATTGCCAAATTCCGCGGGGCCAACCCCTATTCCCGCTGCCCTGCCGCCTGGACAATTTGTTCAAGTATTTGGGCTCCAACACCTTTCTTCCGGGAAACGAAAGTGTTTATTTTGCACAAAAGATTTCATCGTATTTTCCCCCTATCATAACTTCGTTATAGTTCTGGTTAGTTCTTGGTCTAAAAAATATAAATTTTACTTTTTGTTGCAATTCTTACTGTAGATGTTTATATTTAAAACCAAAACCAATTTTCTATACGAAAAATGAGGACATATACAGGATGTCCAGGAAGATTTGGGAAATTGCCCGAAAATAAAAAAACGCGTTAAAAGAAAACTACAAGTTCAAAAATTTTTTCGTATTGTTTGTGCCCTGCACCGATAAAAAAAAATTTTTGGGGAAGGATAATTTTGTGAAAAATTCCTGGGAAAGCTCATGTTGTGGCCGCCCCACAACGTGGCCATGTGATGGTTCCGAGCCAGACAAACACGTGGCCACTAACCACTCCTAATCAGCTGGCGGGAAAGAAGCCCGAAGGGTCCAGAGCCAAAAAAACATATTAACCAACCAACCACTTCCTTTGATAATAATTTAAAGAGTGTTACCTGGTGGTTCCATAAGTGTATTTTAAAAAAATTCCAATTATCTCCAGAAAGAAGCCCTATACGAAAAAAGTTTATAGGAACTTGTAGCATTCTTTTCACGTATTTTTTTATATCCGCGAGATTTCCCACATGTTCCCGGACACCCCGTATAATTACGAAAAAACTTGTAGGTGTGGAACTAGTTGGCCCAAAGAAAAGGGTGCTGACTACCACTATACTAAGCTCAAGTTATGCAGTTGGTGTAGTGCTACTAGCAGCAGCATGGGCGGTTGACTCTTGGAAGTGGGTATAACCTTAGTTTAAAGCTTTGGTATAACAAGTTATAATTTAATTCGTATATCATTGTATATTGGTGGAGCTGATGTTACCCGTAATAAAATTATAAAATATTATTAACTGGTGACTTTATTTTTACCAATATTATTTTTTTTAAATTTGGGGAAACAGAAAATTTGCAAAGGGGGGTTCTCTGGCTTGACGGTCTTTTTTTTTTTATTTTTTTTGGGTTTTTTTTGTGAGGACCAATAAAGAGATAAAATTTTTGGATTTTTTATCATTTTTAAAAGGTTTTAAGAAAATCATATAAATTTTTAGCTAAAAATATTCTTTAAAAAAAAAATTTGGGGTTGTCTTAAGTCCGGGAAAAAAAGGGGGGTTTTTTTTAAAAAACAAAATACTTAAAAAAAATTTGGCCGGTTTTTGCAAAAATTTTTTTAAAAGGAAAAAAAAAACCCCTTTAGGGCTAAGTAACCCTTAAAACCCGGTTCCAGTTGGGGGGGAAAAAAAAACTTTTGCTTGGTTTGGGCCCAATTTTTTCCCCCCAAAAAAAAATTACCCCTTTTTAAAAAGGGTTTTTTTAAATTAAAATTTTGGTTTTGGCAAACCGGGGCCAAAAAATTTTAAAGGTTTGAAGGTTTTTTTTGGAAAGCCCCAAAAAAAGGTTTTTTTTTAAAAAAAAGGCCCTTTAACTCAAGGAAATTTTTTTTAAAAAAAATTTTAAAAACCCAAATCGACAAAACCCAAAATTTTATTCAGCTGTATTTTATTTTGATCCCTTTTTTTAAATCTTGAGAAACGTAATATACTTTAGTTTTATTTGTCAATAAATAAGTGGACTGTAATTTTTATAAATTTAAATATAATGGTCTCGGGAAAACTACATGCTAGTGTGCGAGTATTTTTTTAAAAAGTGTCAAATCCATCAAGACAATGTTCTCAAATTTATAACAGGTGACAACAAAGTCATTGGCCACAACGTCATTCACTGCTTTTTTAATTTAGAGTTTTGATATTTGGATCAAAGATATAGTTCATTTGGACCCATACTTTCCGTGAAAAAAAATTGAATATCATTTTTGATTTTACCGAAAATAGACCTAGATCGAGAAATTTAAATACAACTGTCTACTCTTTTCGATAGAGCCTCAAATTTCTTTTTCAGTAATATATCAGAAATAAACATTTGTTTTCAAAATGGCGGCGCAGAAGACAATTCTTCTAAAAAATTAATATGGCGGCCTGTGGTATCGTCGATCGAATTTTCGTCAAGCAACCTAATAAAATAGCAAATAAACAAAGAACTTTAATTAGTTTTTGATAAAAGAAAATATTTATCGTCAATTAGGATACGTTTTAATTTCCTTTTCCCGGGGGCCCCCTTTTTTTTTAAGATTTATCGAAAATTTTAAAAAGGAAATTAGTAGTATATTGGGTCACTTGAGACTAAGAAAATTTGTGGGGGCGTGGGAAAATTTAAATAATAGCTTTCTTGAGCTAGGTCTGATAACGTCATTCAGGACCGCGAAAAAATTGCTATTGAATTAGGTTGCTTGATGAAAATTCAATCGACGACGTCACAGTGCCGCCATATTGATTTTAGAAAATATCTTTCCTGCTTCTCCATTTTAAAAACAAATGTCTACTTATGATATGTCATTGAATAGAAAGTTTGTTGCTCTATCGAACAGGGTTAAAATATCATCTACGAAGTTTTATTCTCGATAAACTGGAAGTCATATTTAATTGTTTTTTCCCGGAAAAAAGGGTCCAAACAAACTTATTTTTTTGGAAAAAAAATCAAAACCCAAAATTTAAAAAAAAACCCCCAAAAATTTAAAATAAGTAAAAAAAGCTGTAACATTTCTATTTTAGGCATCTAGTTCTAATTTGCTACGTTCCAGCATTTTCATTTCTGGCCTTTCTATGGCTCATGCCAGAATCTCTAAGATGGAATCTTAGCAAAGGGCGGGTAGACGAAGCAAAAAAGACATTGAGAAAATTGGCCAAGGTGAATGGAAAACAAATTTCGGACAAAGAATTGGAAATACTGGATATTGTAGTCCGGGGTAAGTCAAAATTTAGTTGTATTATTAAAGTAAACAAATACTAAGACCATATTAATATACGAGGGAGGTTTAAATATTACCTTAAAAATAACCCTTTATACCTAAATAAGGCTTCGGTCAAATATTTTTTTTTTTCGAAATGTTATAACAGAGCTAGAAGCATTTAAAAAAATTTTAAAATAAACCGTTTGGGGGGTTTTGAGATAACCTTTTAATGACTTATAAATGGGTCCTCTTATTGTAATTTAACAGGAAGTTTCACAAGTACCGTTTAATAATTTTTCTGCTTACGGAATATAAAAATGTATTAAAATTTTTAATAGATTGGGGGACACCCCAAATAGAAATAATTAAATGTCCAATTTAAACATCTTTCAGGGTTATTTCAAGAATAACAAAAATTATGAAGGTGAGCAATCAGAATTTTTAACATAAATGCAAGTAAAATGTATGCATGTTTTTGGATACCACACTTAATGATTACGAAAGAAATATGTTTCATTAAATGTTTTATATTTTAATTAAAAATCACATGTTAGAGGTGCTTATTCCTTTATCTTAATAGGCAGATGTTTTAAAATTCTTTATCTTAATTTACTAAAATCAATGTTATGCTGATTAAGAATCTTGGGTAAAAATTTGAAAATTTAAAAAAAAAGATTTAAAAGGACTGATTATGGCATTTATAAACCAATTTGCCTCAGATTTGGATATAAGGATTTTAGGGGGGAACCAAGTCAAAATTTGGAAATTAAGAATCTTGGGTGAAAATTTTTTAAATTTGAAAAAAACAAAATTCAAAATGGCGGATTTTAGCATTAGTCTCAAACTAGAAATATAAAGAATCCATTCCTTTTTAATCGGATCCTTCGAAAAAAAAAAGATTCCGGGCATTTTAATTTTTATTACGAATGCTTTTAACCTTAAAAGAAATGATTTCTGGGGTTGATTTAAAGAATTCGATTCTTTTCCCCGCTATGTCAAATATATTATATTTTTTTAGAGCTGGACTCTAAAATGTTGTAAAATCCAAAAATCCATTTGTCGAAGCCGCAAAATCCAGAACTCTGATGATCAGACTCATATTATGCTGCTTTTGTTGGAGCACTTGCACTTTTCTTTTTTATGGTTTAACACTTAATGCTGTGTCTCTGGTATCAGGAAACAAATATCTGGATTTTATGTTAACCGGTAAGGCCATATTCTGCATTTGATTTATGGTTAAAAGTAGCCATTACAAAACCGCTAGCAGCGATATTCAAAAAGTGTTTTAAGGTGTGGTTCATTCCACGCGGCCGTCGCATAAGACTAACGCAATGCGACTAACGCTTGCGGCCGCCGTTTAATAAGGTGGTTTCTTAGGACCGCGGCTCAAACTCGCGATAGCAAAATTATTAGTGTAAAGGGAATAATCTTTGGTAAGAGTCGTGATGGATAATCTAGCAATATATTTATTATTAGAAGAAAAAGAGGATGACGAAATACTATAACAATTAGCCAACCTGAAACATAGAAATGCCCCTATAAATCCAATATTTCAGCAAAGACGCAATGAGGATTGTTATACTACATTAATAAATCGACATCTGCAACAGGATGAAGTAAAATTTAGAAAATATTTTAGACTGAATAAAGCAGAGTTTAGTTTTATTCTTGACTAAATAAAAGACGATATAAAGTCCGAGCCAGACAACAGAGTTAAATATCCAATAACCCCAGAGGAAAAAATTAGGCATTGTATTAAGGTAAATCTGTACAGGGTGTACCAAATTCGAGTCTTATCATTAGGATCTCGGAGACTTGAAGAGATAGGAGGTCGGTTAAATGAAGGCAAAGTTGCGCAATATGATGCTAATCAAAATGCCACCTTAGAACTTTAAAATTTTCAAATACTTACTTTTGGAAAAACCGATTATTCGCGATTTCGTTTTTTTTATGACTTTATTTGAATGGATGTAACAAAATAACTTTTACATTTCCATTGCTACTTTTTCTGTTCTACAAGATAGTGTTATTAGATTTATACACCGACGTTTCGTCTTTGAGCTGCCATCATCAACTGTTTTTTTTAAACGGCCCTGAATTTTTTTAATATGTATTTTAGGAGGTATTAAGTTCCCAAAACCAATAATGTATTGCACTTATTCGAAAAATTTATATTAATTGCAATTTTCATAAGAAACCATATGTTAGAGAGAGTCAGACAATATATTTTTGGCAGGATCTTGGGAAAACATTAAACTGATTTTTTTAAATAAGTGCTGAAACATCATTGGTTTGGGATCTTAAACAGCTCTTAAAATCTTAATAAAAAATCAGGACCTCATTTAAAAAATAAAGTTTCAATTTTTAAAAATTAAAAAAAACGACCGGACATTCCACACAAACAACACAAACAAAATATCAGTCGCAGACACGACTGCTACATGCTTTCAAGCAACCTTAAAATTTTAAAATTTTCGATTTTTTTTTGGAAAAAACGATTATTCGCGATTTCGTTTTTTTTTTTTTTATAACTTTATTTGAATGGATATAAAAAAATAACTTTTAAATTTCCATTGCTACTTTTTCTGTCCTACAAGATAGTGTTATTAGATTTATACACCGACGTTTCGTCTTTGAGCTGCCTTCATCAATTTTTTTTATACGGGCCTGGTTTTTTTTATTATGTATTTTGGGAGCTATAAATTTCCCCAAAAACCAATAATTTTTGCACTTTTCAAAAAATTTATATTTATGGCAATTTTCATAGGAAACCATATATTAGAGAGAGTCAGACAATATTTTTTTGGGCAGGATTTTGGGGAAAAACATTAAACTGTTTTTTTTAAATAAGTGCGAAACATCATTGGATTTGGGATTTTAAAAGCTCTTAAAATAGTTAAAAAAAAAATCCAGGACCTCTTTTAAAAAATAAATTTTAAATTTTTTAAAAAATTAAAAAAAACACCGGACATTCCACACAAAACAACACAAACAAAATATCAGTCGCAGACACGACTGGGGCTACTGCTTCTTCAGCAGTCCAATCGCATCAATCGCAGTCGTTGACAGCGGATGCATACGACGGCCGCTTGGAAGAAACCAGGCACATTTAAAAACATGAGTAGGAGTGCTTTGCGGTTAACGTAGTGCGTTAGCCGCATGCGGCGGCCGCGTGGGAGGAAACATACCTTTAGGCAAACTTTTTTACATTTTTTAGAGTCAAATAGACTAAAATAATCCGTTAGATTTTTGTGCTGCTAAAACATTCTAAGCAGCACAGCTATCGTGTAATTTAAAGAATCCATTGGCCGCTCGTGAGGTTGAGCTCTGGGTCGTTGCCTTGCCAAAAAAAAAAAAATCATGAACGTCCAGTACAGGGTGTCCCAACTCTATTTATACACTAAATATCTCTGGCCCTGTACTTGATACACAAAAAAACTTTAGGTAAAAAATGTGTGTTTGGTAACATTAATTTCATTAACAGTATTGGTAAATATACAGGGTGTCTTAAAAACAGAGTTGTCATTGTTAAGTACGTTTTTTTAATAGAACGCCCTGTATATTTTTTTAAATGTTGACTCTACATTGAATTCTACATCAAAAAGGTCAAATACACTATACGTCAATTATTGCTGGTTTTTGAGATAATTAAGTAACTAATAAAGGAACTAAATTGGTCACTCTGACACTAAAAGAACTAGAATTAGAAAATAGAACTAAAAAATGGTCAGCAGTTTAAACATTTTCTATAGGATGTTATGTTAATTGTTTTTTATTCTTTAACAGTTTTTAAATACTACGTGAGTAAATAGATAATACTACAATTATAGGTCGTTATCTCAAAAACCAGCAATAATTGACGCATAGTGTAATACACATTTTTGATGAAGAATTGAATAGTCAAAATTTGGCAAAATATATAGGGCGTTCCATTTAAAAAAACGTACTTAACAATGAAAACTCTGTTTTTGGGAGACCCTGTATATTTAGCAATACTGTAAATAAAATAAGCGTTACCAAACCAAATTATGTACAGGAGCAGAGATATTTAGTGTATAAATAGAGTGGGGACACAGATAGGGTGATTCCAGATTTCTAATTCAAAAATATAGAAAAAGGTTTTATAAATATGGGTCCGAAAATGCATTAGTTCTAAGAAATTTTTCGGTCCAGTGTATAACTAAATTTTTTGCAATTTTGTATTTTTTAGATTACGCACATAAATTAAACGTTTTTGTAATTTTTTTCCTATCTTACTTCGTTTTTAAGAAAAAAAATTAAAATCACTTTATCGCAAGTCTATAGGCAATTATTATTCAATATTTTTTTAATAAACTTCAATTTGCAACCAGAGAACTATTAATGGTGGGAGATTTGCAATGAATTAGTTTTTTTTTTTTTCTCGAAAACGAAGCAAGATAGGAAAAAATATCAAGAGACAAAAAAGTTATAATTTTAGTTGATTAATTTAAAAAAAGTATAAAAATTGCGAAAAAGTCAGTGGGGAAACTTTACCGAAAATAAATGTAAAAAAATGGACGTTTTTTACAATTATTTTCGGTAAGGTTTCTCGTGACACGCCACTGGACCCAATAATTTTAATTAAGTTAGGCCTAAATTAAGCCCTTAATAATAGAAAAGCCACGGACACATTTTAAGAAAATCGTCTACAGAGTATTTAAGATAAATACAAAAAAAAACTATTTTTTACTACTATGTATTTTAAAAACTAAATATTTTCTTACCCATATTTCTAGAAATTTTGTTTTATATTTTTCAATCAGAAATCACCTTCTGAAATTTAGCCATGCATTTTTTGTATATTGTACGTTTATGATTTTTTTTTCTGAGGGGTAGGGCTCAAAACCCTCCCCCACTAGCCGCTACTGATTTTGGCAGTTATATATAGTTACAAATAGTGCTAAATTTTTATTTATGTTTTAGCTGTTGTAGAGATTCCTGCCTATTTCACTTTTAACTTCGTAGTTGAAAGATTTGGTAGAAAATCATCGTTATGTTACAGTTACCTATTGACTGGTATATCTTCTTTGGCGTTTCTTTTTATTCCATCCAGTAAGTTTAAAGATTTTTAAATAATATTTTAAAAATATTTTATAGAATTCAACACAAGAAATAATAAATTTGAACTACTTTAATTTTTTTTTTCGATCTAAGTGGTCCCGAAGGGCCAAAAATTAAACTTTTGATGCTAATTTTTTAACAAAAATAAAAAACACCATGTTAATCCTTTACGCTTAATTTGATTGCGTTTTATAATTCATCCAAATAAAAATACTTCATTTTGTTAAATGGGATAAGATTTCACTAAAACTGTAAAAATGCTTACTTTGTAAGAAATAATTTTTAAAAAATATATATTTTTTGGTCACCGAAAGTCACGTAACTTGTCAAAAACCCTTAAATTTAACAATACATGATATCACAAGTTTCATTTTTTAATGTGAAAAAATGCAGAAAAAAAGAGGGATAAGCATCCCTTTTGGATCACCCGGTATAGCTTTCTAACTAAATAACATTTCAGCATCAAGAATCGGAAGTCTATCCGCTTATCTTATTGGAAAATTTGGTGCAACCTTCTCCTTTACAGTATTATACGTTATTACAAGTGAAATGTTTCCTACAAACTTAAGGCATTCGTTTATGGGCACTTGCTCTACGTTTGGAAGATTTGGATCAATGGTAGCTCCACAAATACCTTTGTTGGTATGTATATAACTATATAAAGTATAATCAAAGTGTGTAAGCTTTCAGGAAAAGTACTTCGACCTCGGACCCACCTTTGGTAATGTCTGCCGCAGTAGTAGACGAAACGTCAGGTAGAAATACCAAGAGACCACGGCAAAAAAGCCCGGAAAACCTATATAATTTAGTTATATTAAGTATCGCTTCTTAGATCTTTATTAACTTTATGTTCTTAAACCAGTGACGGCTCTAAGGGTTCCAAAAATTTGTATTTTTGATGTGAAACATGGGATCCATACCATATATATACCAGATGATATTGGTTTCAAGGGGAACACTTTGGTAAAAAATCATTATGAAATTTGTAAAAAAAAATTGTTTTTTTTGGGAACTCCTTCCCCTAGGTAAAAAATCAATGGTTCAAAGGCATATCCCCTATTTATATGTTTTTTTTTCGTAAATTTGAATAAATTGTATTGTTAGGTTTTAAATTTTTGCAAAAATATCTGCATTTCTCTTGAAATTAAAGGCATTTAAAATATTTTACATAAGATAATTTTTAAGTAAAAAATTTTAACTAGCTATGATTTATAGAAAAACATGGATAATTTTACAAAATTTGGGATTTGACTATAAAATTTTATCAAATTCACGGAAAAAATAGAAATAGAGGATTTGCTTTAAAACTTTGATTTTTCTTTAGGAAAGCACCAAAAAAAATCAACTTTTTTTGAAAATTTTCCCTAATCTTACATGATAGACAATATGGATTCCGTCACAGTAGATCCACAGCTAATCTTCTTTCCTTGGTCTCCACAACTGGAACTGAGTTTTTGGTGAATCCCAGATCGTTGCTCTTGACATATCCAAAGCTTTCGATCAGGTCTGGCATGATGGACTTCTTAACAAACTTCCTTCTTACGGTCTTCCACCTAAGCTTTGCTCTTGGCTCTCCAGTTTCCTTTTTAATCGACGTATATCAGTTAGTGTAGATGGTCATTCCTCCAGCTTCTACCAAATTAATGCTGGGGTGCCCCAGGGCTCAGTGCTGGCACCCACGCTATTTCTCCTACACATTAACGATCTTCTCTCTTCCACAATCAATCCATTTATATTTTGCTGACGATAGTACCCTCCACTCTAGTATTCAATTTCTTAAGCCACCGTGTAATCCTGATTTCGAAAACAAGCGCAGGTCAATGCAGATATCTCTTTCACAAGACCTCAAACTTATCTTGGATTGGAACGCCAAAAATCTTGTTCAGTTTAATGCCTCGAAAACAGTCATGTTCCCTGTCGCGAAAAAGTCTGCAAATGCTCATCCCTTACATATGAGCGGCCAAGTTCTGCAGAACAAAGAGTCGTTTAATCTTGTCGGCGTTACTTTTGAGAATAACCTCAACTGGCACAAACACATTTTATCCATAGCTTCGCCTTCAAAAAGATTGATTTCTCTTCCGAGCCAGAAAATATTTCTCTTCTTCCAATTTGTACACTCTGTATGTATCCCAAATCAGACCCTCTTTAGAATATTGTTCTTATGTCTGGGGAATGGCGTCCCCTACAACATTTAGCATTCTGGACTCCATTCAATGAAGGGCCGTTCGTCTTATTTATGATCCAACGCTCACAGAAAGGCTTCCTCTTCTTGCCCACCGTCGAGCTGTGGGGGATCTGTCGCTCTTCTATAGGTATTTTCACGGCTTCTGCTCAGAGGAGTTGGCCAGTATAATTCCTTCCCTGGCAGCTCCCAACAGGGCAATACGTAGTGCAGCTTTTATGCATCCTTTTACACTTCAGTTAGAGAGGCCCCGAACTTCCCACTTTCTTGTTCCTTCATCCCTAGGTGTCAAGACTATGAACCTGCTGCCCGCAGAAGTTTTTCCTTCTCCTCCCAATCTCCAAAAATTTAAGTCCCGTGTAACAAACTCCCTCTACCACACTGAAGACACCCACGGTACGTTAGTACTTGGCATCACCTTCGTGGGCTGTCCCAAGATAAAAAAAGTGTTCCCGAGGACAATAA
>JAHBCN010006160.1:0-50520 GCA_019359885.1 Listronotus oregonensis | reverse complement strand
CTATAATTTTGTGTTTATTGTTTGTTACTATAATATCGTAAAAAAATGACTAGAGATTGATGGTTTTGTCTTGCAAATTCAAGGGTAACTCCGTTTTTTAACTTTAGGTAAGTTTTTTTTATATTTAAATTAGGTGCTTCTTATAAGACCGAATAAATAATAATATATCAATTATGAATAATAGAAAATAAAAATTTCATAGGAAATATTCTTGAGAAAAGTAAGGAATCTTAACTATCTTTTAAATGATTTCCCAATGTTTGTGTATTTCTGTGGATTTTAAAAAGAAATAAGGTTTACATTTAGGCACTTTTATTTCATTTAATAATTTAGTACACTCTTTTAAAGGATCAAAATTATTGATTACTGGGCAGCCAGGCAAATTTTAATATATACAATTCCCCTAATTGAATAAAAGGAAGTACAATTTTGTACGGTTTTTTGGGGCGCTGATTACAAATCAAAAAAAAAAAAAATCGGCAATGTTTCGTTTTCGAGATATTCATCATCAAAATTGAAAATCAAACTAACCGTATTTACACTATTCCTCCTTTTTTTTGCAAAATTCTTGATTTTTACACTAAATTGGCACACAACAGAGCAACTATGCAACTTGTATCATCCTTTTACAGTTCAGTTAGAGGCCCCGAACTTCCTTTCTTTTCCTTCATCCTAGAGTGTCAAGATTTTGGCCCACTGCCCGCAGAAGTTTTCCTTCTCCTCCCAATCCCCAAAAATTTAAGTCCCTTAACAACTCCTCTCACCACACTGAAGACACCCACGGTACGTTAGTATTAGCATCACCTTCGTGGACTGTCCCAAGAAAAAAAAAAAAAAAAACAATATTTCACAAACCCCTTTTAAAACTTTTTTATGTTTATTTTACCCCTTTTTCACTTTTATTTTTAAGCAAATATGGCTGCTCCTTTGAACTTAAAAGTTCGCAATTTAATGGAAAAAAGATGTAAAATAAATAAAAAAACAAGGTTTTTAAAAGGTGTTTATAAATATCGTATGCCACTTTAGTGTAAAAATCAAAATTTGTACAAAAAGGTAGAAATAGTGAAAATGAGGTTAGCTTAATTTTCAACTTTGATGATGAAATCTCGGAAACGAAACGTTCCAAAATATATTTTTCAGATTTGTAATCAGCGCCCCAAAAACCCGGTATACCAAATTTGATCAAAATCGGAGAGGAGGCAACTTTCGAGACAATACCATTTTTAAAAAAATAAATTAGATTTTTGGTTTCTTAATCTTGCATTATCAAGTTTTTAAGCTCGACATACTGTACACATAATATTTAACGGATACTGTTACAATGGATACTCATACAAAGTTACTAACATTTTAACCACTGTTATTATTCTCATGAATGTTTTTTATTAGTGAAAAGTATATCCTAAAAAGCAGTTATAAAAATTTTACTTTTAATGTACAACCAGAATCTTAGGATTGGGATTAAACTCTTTTTACAATATCTTGCCCTTCTTTTATCAAAAATTGGTGATAAGTACATAATACTATCATACAATGTTTAAAATTTATTTTAAAAAATCGTGTTTTTATTTATTTACAAAGATTTTTGGTAAAAATACAAAACTTCCAAAAATATCGACCATTTAAACAGAAGGCAGTAAAGTGGCACCATCTATTCTTTCCATATTATATCAGATGATATAAAATCTAATATTACACAATAGTAACAAAGAATTATATAAATCCGGCCCTGACCTACTATTTATTGCGCAAATTCCGCGGGACCAACCCCCTATTCCCGCTGCCCTGCACGCCTGGACAATTTTGTTCTACAGTATTGGGTTTCCATACACCTTTAAACTTCCTTGGGTAGAAGTTACACTGCCGGATTACGAAGATTCCGTATGAAAATGGGTTTGAGAGCAGGGCCTTGTCAAATAAAAGCGTATAGTAATTTGATTAGCAAATTTGAAAGAACAGGGGCTGTAACTGACTTACCAAGATCAGGAAGACCAGGAATTAGCGATGTTCAAGTTGCAGAAGTTCTTCGGAAAAATCAAAACATAGTCAATACTAATCCACTAGCAATCAGTAAAGTGAATTCGATATCTAAACGACTGCAAATGCCATACACCACGGTTTGGAAAATTTTACGCAAAATTCTAAAAATGTATTCATATAAACTGAAACTGCTGTTTGAATTAAAAGATGCCGATTTTCCTATCAGGTATGATTTTTCTTTACGAATATTGGCTCAGATGGAAATTGAACCCGAATGGCTATCCCGTATTTTATAGAGAGATGAGGCCCATTTTTTTTTTAAATGGTGAAGTAAATACGCTATAGATAATCCACATGAAATCATTCAGGAAGGTCTTCATGACAAGAAAGTCACCGTTTGGTGCGGTTTCAAAGCTAATTTTATCATTGATCCATACTTCTTTGAGGAGATACAGAATGGAGAGGTCGTATCTGTAACTGTTACTGGCGAACGATACCTGCCGATGTTACTAGACTATGCCATTCCACGTATACAAAACGAGCACCAAGGAATTGACAATATGATTTTTATGCAGGACGGAGCACAACCGCATATTTACCGACCAGTTAAAGAATTGTTAACTGCTGTTTTTCAAGGTCGTGTTATAAGCAGACATTTTGTAAATTTATGGCCTCCAAAATCGCCTGATCATAACCCTGCGGATTACTGGCTGTGGGGCTATTTAAAAAAATTAGTGTTTAGAACACGACCAACAACGCTGGAGGAATTAAAACACTCTATTAGAGAAAAAATTGCTGCAATTCAACCAGAAATACTAAATAACCCTGTGTACAATTTGGAGGAAGGATTGGTAATCTTACATCATCAAATCAAACATTTGCATTAACCACTGTTGGGCATATGAAATCCCATTATTTAAGTAATCGATTTTCTTTCACATTTTGTTGTTAGCTTAGTTTGTCAAAAATACATAATAATCTGAAATATATCCCATACTTCATGATAACCTTGTATATACCAGATGCTTTGACTTCAAGAAAAACACTTTGGTAAAAAAAATAATTTTGAAATTTGCGAAAAAAAGTAAATTTCTTCGGTAAAAATTGATGTTTTAAAAGCATATTCCCTATTTATATTTTTGTTTTTCGTAAATTTAATTAAATTGTATTGTCAGGTCCTAAATTTCGCAAAATTATCTGCATTTCTCTTAAAATTAGAGTCATCTGAAATATTTTCATAAGGAAATTGTTGAGTGAAAAAAATTGGTGATTATTATATTAATATAGAACTTAATATGCTATTTTTTAAAATTAAAATATACATGGTGTTTCTTTTTCCCCGAATCCCTTAAGTGTCGAAAATGGAACACCCTGTATCTATAAATATATGTAGGTCCAGAATTAAAATTAATTCAAATATTTTTTCACCGATTGTTTTGAAATTTTTGTGCAGTTGTTTGGAGTAGTAATGGGTCCAACCTAGATTAAAATTATTAAGTCCATTGGCGTCAGAAGGAGAGCGCTTTAATTTTTTTTAAATAAAGCAACTAAAAATACAACTTTTTTGGCGCTTGCTCGGTTTAGGTTATAGTCCGGGACCCTTATTACTACAAACAATCCTACCAAATTAAAAAAAAATGCTTAAAAGTATTTGAATTACGTTGATTTTATCTCATTTGTCCTTTGAAAACGTCTAGAATTTGGAACTTTTAAACGATGAGAATAAACACGAAAAAATTGGCATTTTTTAAACAAATATTTTTTTGTTGCCATCTAATACAAAATTTTTAAAATTTATTTTGAGTTTGACAAACGTCTTCCAAAATCGGATTACAATAATTTATTTTTTAGGCAAAGATTTGGGAACCGTTGCCTCTTGTCAGTTTTGCAGGAATGTCAATTACGGCAGGGCTACTGACATTGGTGTTTCCAGAAACAATTAATAAAAAACTTCCGGACACCATTCAGGAAGCTGAAGATATAGGAAAAGCTCCTCCTCTGCCAGTCAGCGTAAGATTGTCAGTGGATTACGAAGATGCTATACCAAGGTTTTAGAGTTAAAAAATTTAAACTATAAAAACTGTTATAAAGGCTGACAAGAAATTTTGATATATCCTTAATTTTTATTACCTTAAGCTGAATAGTGACTATTTCTTAATCCATAAGTCTTTACCTTTAAAAATAAGTGGTTTCTATTTACGAATGTAACGCCCTTTCTTCTTTTCATCTATCTCGTAAGTCAACAACACATTTTCCGGAAATCAAATCATATCATGGGAATCAAATCATGGACCGATACAACAACGATAGACTATGTAGTATAAGTAAATTATTATCTGTAATTCTTATATATTTATTTTAAATATAATCATATTAAATACAAAATACAATTGACAATAATTTTAACAAAAATCTTTTTAATATAAAAAAAGATATAAATGCGTTCTTAGTAAAATATAAATTTCTTCAAAAAATACCTTTATTTAAATAAGTTATTATTTTAGATTATGTATACATAATACATAATACTATTTTTTCAAATTTTAGAAAATAAATGTTTGTAGAAGATTCATTCAAATAAAAATTAATATTTCAGTAACTCTTATTTACATTATAATGATTTTTTATTACTCACAATCATACATATACATACACATACTTCTTCTAGGAGTTCAATGAGATCAATTTGTCATTATTTATTAATTACTTTCTCAAAAACTGTATTGTCACAATCTCATTCATTGTAACAATACATTGACTAATTTTTTAAAAATCTTTAGTTTTTGTTTAATATTATTTTAGTTTTTCATGAACATCGTAAGAAAAGTTTAAGAGTTAAAATTTTATATGTAAGTAACATTTTCGTCATTCCGTATAGTACAATGGATGAGAGCCTGAAAAACACTAATTTTGCAATAAAATATTTCCGGAAGGATATTGTTTATAAATTTCATATTGCACCAATCGTTGCAGTATTATTGAAATAATAGTCGGTATAAATTTCAAAAAATCCCAAAAAACTGCCTTTCCTGATACAACTACCTTAATAACAGTTAAATAAGAAAATCGATTTCCTGCTGGGGTAACATATATTAACAACTAAGCATATGTTAAGTAGTACAACTTATTCCATTAATATTTGCTTGACTATATATTGGCTTGTGTGGAACATAGCTAATATTTTTATCTCTAAACTTCGTTAACACATCTATGAGAGTCGCACAACTCCATTGATTTTCATTAATATCGATAAATTCTAAAGAAATGTGATTTGCAATGAGTCCAAATTCATATCTCCGTACAGTATTATCATCTTTAGCGTATTCATTTCCCAGCTGATTATGTTGTAAATACAAAAATCTTAATTTTTTTAATGAATCCGAAATAAAAATTTCCGGTTTACTTCGCAAAAGTTGATTTTGTGAAATATCCAATAAAATTAAATTATCCAGACCAGAAAAAATACCGGGGATTAATTTTTGAAGCTTATTTTGGTTTATATACAAGTGGGTCAATTTTTCTAAGTGTAAAAATGTACCCAATGCTATATTAGATAGTTGGTTATTCGCTAATGACAGTACTTCTAAGTTATTTAAAGAATTAAACGAATTTACGTTTATATCTGTAATTAAATTTGACGATAAATTTAACTTTTTTAAGGAATACAGTCCTTGGAATTCTAAAGAAACATCTTTGATATTATAATTGGACAGATCCAGCTTTTGGAGGCTATGCAGATATTTTAAAACGGTTATATCGTTACTAGATTTAAGCAACTCCGGTATATCTAAAATTTTAAGCATACTTAGACCTTTAAAAGCAAATTCACTAACATTAGCCACTGTAGAGCCTAAAAAGGTCAGCTTGTTAAGCTTATAAAATCCTTTAAAATTTTCTGGCCTTAGACTAACTAAAGGAGAATTGCTTATTGTTAGGTGAGTTACATACCAGTTTTGTATAGCGGATATTTCTATAAAATTTTAAAACTCAAAGATAACTTTCGTTGAGATACTAAATTTTAAAATGTATTTTCTTTAAAAGAACCAACAAACGTGTTTGTTAAATTTAAAACTTCCAATTTTTGGCATTTTTCAAAAGTATTTTGAGTCAATGTTTGAATTGGATTATACGACAAATCTATTTTTGTTATATCTCTTATATTTTAAAAGCTTCTTCTAATGACGTTATCTTATTGTTTGATAAATTAAGTACGTTACAGTAACATGAATAAAAACATTATTACCTATCGAAGATATATTTGAATGAGATAAATCTAAAACATTAAATTTAGACCGACTAAAATTATAATCTTCCAAGTTCACCAAATTATTATAACTAAGATTTACCAAATTAAAATCATGATAACTAAAGAATAAAGGTGATTTAAGTTTCAATCTTGTAACAGAAAGATCAACAGAAAAATCAACTAAATTATCATAGTTTGTAAAACAGTTTTCCGATACTAAGTTATCTAAGGAAAAGATACTTTCGTTGAGAATTTGAATATTATTATTACTCAATGATATTTTTTCCGAAACCCTTATATCCTTGAGCAATGAAAAGTTAAAACTATTATTAAGATGGGACAAATCTATACTGCAAACATGAAAAAAATTGGCTTTTCCAAGACTTTTAAATTGTCTGAGTTGGCTGTTGCCACTCAAATTTAAAAATTCAATCTTGAAATTGGGATTGAAGTTTATTGACTGGAGGTCTGGATTATTACTAATGTCTAACCTTCCAAGTAGATTTGTAGTTATATTAAATTTATGCAAGTTAGTCATTTTTAAGTCAACTAATCTTAGTCTATTTTGATAACCTTGAAGATAAGTCAAAACAGGATTATTATTAAAAAATGTCGTGTATCTTAGATGCAAATGTCTTAATTTTTTTGTGTTTGCTACTTAACAAATATACATATGTTAAGTAGTACAACTTATTCCATTAATATTTGCTTGACTATATATTGGCTTGTGTGGAACATAGCTAATATTTTTATCTCTAAACTTCGTTAACACATCTATAAGAGTCGCACAACTCCATTGATTTTCATTAATATCGATAAACTCTAAAGAAATGTAATTTGCAATGAGTCCAAATTCATATCTTCGTACAGTATTATCATCTTTGGCATATTCATTTCCCAGCTGATTATGTTGTAAATACAAAAATCTTAATTTTTTTAATGAATCCGAAAGAAAAATTTCCGGTTTACTTCGCAAAAGTTGATTTTGTGAAATATCCAATAAAATTAAATTATCTAGACCAGAAAAAATACCGGGGATTAATTTTTGAAGCTTATTTTGGTTTATATACAAGTGGGTCAATTTTTCTAAGTGTAAAAATGTACCCAATGCTATATTAGACAGTTGGTTATTCGTTAATGACAGTACTTCTAAGTTGTTTAAAGAATTAAACGAATTTACGTTTATATCTGTAATTAAATTTGACGATAAATTTAATTTTTTTAAGGAATACAGCCCTTGGAATTCTAAAGAAACATCTTTGATATTATAATTGGACAGATCCAGCTTTTGGAGGCTATGCAGATATTTAAAACTGGTTATATCGTTACTAGATTTAAGCAACCCCGGTATATCTAAAATTTTAAGCATACTTAGACCTTTAAAAGCAAATTCACTAACATTAGCCACTGTAGAGCCTAAAAAGGTCAGCTTGTTAAGCTTATAAAATCCTTTAAAATTTTCTGGCCTTAGACTAACTAAAGGAGAATTGCTTATTGTTAGGTGAGTTACATACCAGTTTTGTATAGCGGATATTTCTATAAAATCTTTAAAACTTAGAGATAATTTTCGTAGAGATACTAAATTTAAAAATGTGTTCTCTTTAAAAGAACCAACAAACGTGTTTGTTAAATTTAAAACTTCCAATTTTTGGCATTTTTCAAAAGTTTTTTGAGTCAAAGTTTGAATTGGATTATATGACAAATCAATTTTTGTTATATCTCTTATATTTTGAAAAGCTTCTTCTAATGACGTTATATTATTGTTTGATAAATTAAGTAACGTTACAGTAACATGATTAAAAACATTATTACCTATCGAAGATATATTTGAATGAGATAAATCTAAAACATTAAATTTGGACCGACTAAAAATATAACCTTCCAAGTTTACCAAATTATTATAACTAAGATTTACCAAATTAAAATCATGATAACTAAAGAATAAAGGTGATTTAAGTTTCAATCTTGTAACAGAAAGATCAACAGAAATATCAACTAAATTATCATAGTTTGTAAAACAGTTTTCCGATACTAAGTTATCTAAGGAAAAGATACTTTCGTTGAGAATTTGAATAATATTATTACTCAATAATATTTTTTTCCGAAACCCTTATATCCTTGAGCAATGAAAAGTTAAAACTATTATTAAGATGGGACAAATCTATACTGCAAAGTAAAGAAAATCGGCTTTTCCAACACTTTTTAATTGTCTGAGTTGGCTGTTGCCACGTAAATTTAAAAATTCAATATTGAAATTGGAATTAAAGTTTATTGACTGAAGGTCTGGGTTATCACTAATGTCGAACCTTCCAATTAGATTTGTAGTTATATTAAATTCATGCAAGTTACTCATTTTTAAGTCAACTAATCTTAGTCTATTTTGATAACCTTGAAGATAAGTAAAACAGGACTATTATTAAAAAATGTCGTGTATCTTAGATGCAAATGTCTTAATTTTTTTAGTGTTTGCTACTTAACAAATATACATATGTTAAGTAGTACAACTTATTCCATTAATATTTGCTTGACTATATATTGGCTTGTGTGGAACATAGCTAATATTTTTATCTCTAAACTTCGTTAACACATCTATAAGAGTCGCACAACTCCATTGATTTTCATTAATATCGATAAATTCTAAAGAAATGTGATTTGCAATGAGTCCAAATTCATATCTTCGTACAGTATTATCATCTTTAGAGTATTCATTTCCCAGCTGATTATGTTGTAAATACAAAAATCTTAATTTTTTTAATGAATCCGAAAGAAAAATTTCCGGTTTACTTCGCAAAAGTTGATTTTGTGAAATATCCAATAAAATTAAATTATCTAGACCAGAAAAAATACCGGGGATTAATTTTTGAAGCTTATTTTGGTTTATATACAAGTGGGTCAATTTTTCTAAGTGTAAAAATGTACCCAATGCTATATTAGATAGTTGGTTATTCGCTAATGACAGTACTTCTAAGTTCTTTAAAGAATTAAACGAATTTACGTTTATATCTGTAATTAAATTTGACGATAAATTTAATTTTTTTAAGGAATACAGTCCTTGGAATTCTAAAGAAACATCTTTGATATTATAATTGGACAGATCCAGCTTTTGGAGGCTATGCAGATATTTAAAACTGGTTATATCGTTACTAGATTTAAGCAACCCCGGTATATCTAAAATTTTAAGCATACTTAGACCTTTAAAAGCAAATTCACTAACATTAGCCACTGTAGAGCCTAAAAAGGTCAGCTTGTTAAGCTTATAAAATCCTTTAAAATTTTCTGGCCTTAGACTAACTAAAGGAGAATTGCTTATTGTTAGGTGAGTTACATACCAGTTTTTTATAGCGGATATTTCTATAAAATCCTTAAAACTTAAAGATAATTTTCGTAGAGATACTAAATTTAAAAATGTGTTCTCTTTAAAAGAACCAACAAACGTGTTTGTTAAATTTAAAACTCCCAATTTTTGGCATTTTTCAAAAGTTTTTTGAGTCAAAGTTTGAATTGGATTATATGACAAATCAATTTTTGTTATATCTCTTATATTTTGAAAAGCTTCTTCTAACGACGTTATATTATTGTTTGATAAATTAAGTAACGTTACAGTAACATGATTAAAAACATTATTACCTATCGAAGATATATTTGAATGAGATAAATCTAAAACATTAAATTTGGACCGACTAAAAATATAACCTTCCAAGTTTACCAAATTATTATAACTGAGATTAACTAAATTAAAATCATGATAACTAAAGAAGTAAGGTGATATAAGTTTCAATCTTGTAACAGAAAGATCAACAGAAATATCAACTAAATTATCATAGTATTTAGAACAGTTTTTTGATACTAAGTTATCTAAAGAAAAGATACTTTCGTTTAGAATTTGAATATCATTATTACTTAGTGATATTTTTTCCGAAACTCTTATATCCTTGAGCAATGAAAAATTAAAACTATTATTAAGATGGGACAAATCTATACTGCAAACATGAAGAAAATCGGCTTTTCCCAGACTTTTAAATTGTCCGAGTTGGCTGTTGCCACTTAAATTTAAAAATTCAATCTTGAAATTAGAATTGAAGTTTATTGACTGAAGGTCTGGGTTATCACTAATGTCGAACCTTCCAATTAGATTTTTAGTTATATTAAACTCATGCAAATTGCTCATTTTTAAGTCAACTAATCTTACTCTATTTTGATAACCTTGAAGATAAGCGAAAACACCACTATCATTAAGAAATGTCGTGCTTCTTAAATGCAAATGTCTTAATTTATTCAGTGTTCCTAAAAAATTATAATTTGATATATTGTTGCCGCTGAGATCAAGAGTTTCTAATGACTGAAACCTAGACAGTGTTTTGACATTATTCACAGAAGAGTTTACGATTTTAAGTGTATGTATGGAACCCAGTAAATCATCCCAGGGTACATAAATAAATTCATCTATAGTGGGCAAATTAGAGTCGGCAATATTTATTGATATTTTTGATATTTTTCCAAAAGTTTTGTCTTCGGTGCTGTGAGTGAGATTTGTTCTAATTTTAAATATCTCGCTTAAGTATTTGTCTTGATCAATATCGGAACAAATGACATCTACCATCCTTTTCTCTTGCCTTTTCTTCCATGTGTATGAACATCCCCCTGAGGCATAAGGAAACAGGATTGCCAATGCAATTATAATTGAATATCTTGTTATATACATTTTTGCAGTTATTTCTAAAAATAAAAATAAATTTTATTTAGCAATTTAGGAAATTATAATTAACAGAGGTTATTAAAAATGTATTAATCCTTTTTAGTTTCTTTAAAGTGACAAAACACACACATTAGTCACAAACAAAGGTGATAGCTCATTAGATTCCGACCTGAAAAAATGTTTTAAGGTTTTTCAGACGCTAAAGCATCGAAATATTAACATATTTTAAAAATAGGGTTATTCAAAAAGTAAAATTCGAAACTATAATAACAAGCCCCACAAAAAAAAGTTTAGATCCAAAATTGACCATGGTCAGGTAAGGGTCATCATTTCAAGGTCAAATTCAAAATTTACGCAGCCCAATAAAAAAAAATTAAAGGTTCATAAGACTTGACCATATATTTTTATGTTTTGAGATCTGCTAGAATTCGAACCCCGGGGTCAGTTTAACCCCATTAGTTCAGGGTAAAGGGCACTTCAAGGTCAAATCTGCAAAATTACGCAGCCCAATAAAAAAAAATTGAAGGTTCATAAGACTTGACCATAGTATTTTTTATGTTTTTAAGATCGCTGAATCCGAACCCCAGGTCAGTTTAACCCCATCAGTTCAGGGTAAAGGGCACTTCAAGGTCAAATCTGCAAAATTACGCAGCCCAATAAAAAAAAAATTGAAGGTTCAGAAGACTTGACCATAATATTTTATGTTTTTGAGATTGCTGAATTCGAACCCGGGGTCAGTTTAACCCCATCAGTTCAGGGTAAAGGGCACTTCAAGGTCAAATCTGCAAAATTACGCAGCCCAATAAAAAAAATTGACGGTTCAGAAGACTTGACCATAATATTTTATGTTTTTGAGATTGCTGAATTCAAACCCGGGGTCAGTTTAACACCCATCAGTTCAGGGTAAAGGGCACTTCAAGGTCAAATCTGCAAAATTACGCAGTCCAATAAAAAAAAATTGACGGTTCAAAAGACTTGACCATAATATTTTATGTTTTTGAGATTGCTGAATTCAAACCAGGTGTCAGTTTAATATCATCAGTTTAGGGTAAAGGGCACTTCAAGATCAAATCTGCAAAATCACGCAGCCCAATAAAAAAAATTGAAGGTTCAGAAGACTTGACCATAATATTTTATGTTTTTGAGATTGCTGAATTCGAACCCGGGGTCAGTTTAACCCCATCAGTTTAGGGTAAAGGGCACTTCAAGGTCAAATCTGCAAAATTACGCAGTCCAATAAAAAAAATTGACGGTCTAGAAGACTTGACCATAATACTTTATGTTTTTAGATTGTTTTTTTCAAAACCCCCGGGGGAGTTTAAAAAAACCCTCAGTTTAGGGTAAAAAAGGGGCTTCAAGGTCAAATCTGCAAAATTACGCAGTCCAATAAAAAAAAAATTTTTTTCAAAAGACTTTACCATAATATTTTATGTTTTTTAGATTGCTGAATTCAAACCCCCGGGGGGGGTTTAAACCATCCGTTTAGGGGGGGAAAAAACTTCAAGGTCAAATCTGAAAAAACGCAGCCCCCAAAAAAAAAATTTACGGTTTTTGGGCTTGACCATAATATTTTTTTTTTTTAAAAATTTTTTAATTCGAACCCGAAAAAATTTTTTTAAACCCCCTAAATTTAGGGTAAAAATTTTGGGGCAAATCTGCAAAATTACCCTAAAAAAATTTTTAAAAAAAATTAAAATTTTTTGGTTTTTTTTGGATTGGGGGCAAACCCCCGGGGGGGAAAAACTTGGGGGAAAATTAAAAAAATTTTCAAAAAATTTGGAAAAAAAATTAAAATTTGGTTTTTCCCTAAATTTTTTTGGGTTTAAATTTAACGGGGTCAATTTTACCACCTTTTTGGGAAACACTTTTAAATTTAAAAGGGGAAAAAAAATTTTTTTGGGGGAAAACCCAAACCCTTATTTTGCCTGTTTTTTGGATTTCCCCCAATTTCCAAGCCCTCATTTTAAAACCCCCCTTTTTTAAATTTTTTTTTTTTAAAAGGGGGGTTTTAAAGGGGGAAAACTGCAAAAAATTTAACGCAACCCAAAAAAATTTTGGGAAAATTTTTAAATTTTTTTTTTTTAAAAGGGGGTTAAAAATTTAAACCGTAGGTTTACAAAAAAAATTAAAAAGGGTTCGAGATAAATTTTTCCCTTTACCCTAAAAAAAGAAAAGGTTTTAAAATTTTTCCCCAAAATTTTTAGGTTTTTTTGCTGAATTGAACCCCAAAAATTCCGCCAAAAGGGCCCCCAAAAGGGGAAATTCAAAATTTACGGTTTTTCCCAATAAAGGAAATTTTGGGTTTTTAAAAACTTGAAATTTTATTTTTTAATTTTAATTGAAAAAAGGGGGTTTTTAACCCCCAAAAAACCCTTTCCCAAAAACCTTTTGGGTTTTTAAATCTGAAAATTTTAAAAAAAAGTGGGTTAGGACGTTCCCAATTTTTTTTTTTTGAGACTGCTTTAAATTTTTTCCCGGGGAAAATTTTTTCCCCCAAAAAATTTTTTTAAAGGGGGTTCAAGGGGGAAAAAAAAGCCGCCCAAAAAAAAATTTTGGGGTTTTTAGAAAACCCTTTAAAAAAGCATTTTTTTTGGGGGAAATTGAAACCCCGGTTCCAATTTTTTAAAAAGTTAGGGTTTTAAACTTTTAAAAAAAAAAAATTTGCCCGCCCCAAAAAAATTGGTTTTTTTTACCATTTTTAAAAATTTTTTTTTGGTTTTTTTAATTCCAAAATTGTTTTCAACAGTTTTTAAAAAAAACCTTAAGGGTTTTTTGAACGAATAAAAAAATTGGGGTTTCAAGCTTACCCCCAAATTTTTTTGGGGGGGTTTCAACAAATTTATTTAACCCCCCTTTCGGGGAAAAAATTTAAGGGGAAAAAAATTTTTTGGTTTTTAACCCAAAAAAAATTAATTTTTAAAACTTGATAAAAATTTTTTTTTTTAAAAATTTTTTTTAAGGGCAAGTTTTAAATTTTACAATTCGGGTTTTTAAAAAAAAGGGGGAAAATTTGAAAATTTCCACCCAAAAAATTAGGTTTAAAAAACTTTCCAAAAAAAAGCTGTTAAATTTCCCTTTTTTTCTAAAAACTTTTAAGGGAAAAAAAAAACCCCCCCCTTTTTTTTTTTAAAATTTAAAAATTTTTTTTTTTTGGTTTAAAATTTAAAAACCCGGGGGAAAATTTTAAATTTTTTTTTAAAATTTTGAAGAGGGGGAAGGGGCCGGGGAAAAAACCCATAAAAAAATAATTTCCTCCTTTTTCTTTGGTGGGGGAAAAACCGCTCTGAAAATTTTAAAGGGGGCCCCCCAAAAAAAAAGCCCCAAAAAAGGCCCAAAAAGGGGGAAAAATTAAAACCCTTTAAAATTTTTTTTTTCCCCCCCCCTTGTTCTGACCGGGGGGGGAAATGCCCACAGGTTTTAAACCCCAAAGGGGAAAAAAAATTCCCCCCCAAAAAAAAATTTATTCGGGGTTTTTTTTAAAAAAAACCCCCGGGCCCTATTGGGTTTTGGGGCTCTTGGCGGTTGCCAAACCCCCAAAATTTTTATTAAACAATGGGGAAAATTTTTAAAAAAAAGTTTTTTTCAAAAAATTTATTTAAGTAAAAAAACAAATTATGGGTCTTTTCTAATACGTCTCCGCATATTTAGGTCTGAAATATAATTGGGAAAAATAAAACGTCGCTGTGCTAACCAGAACTAACCATGACCGACTAGAACTTAGAGCTTTTGAATTTGTCTAAATTATCCCTACATAAAAGTTATTAACAAAAATTTTATAATTTTTAATATGGTAGAAGTTATAAAAAATTTTAAAAGTGTAAATATATGTATATTCCCCGGGTTTTTTCTAATGCGTTGTTAAAATTTTGTTTCTTCTACAAATAATTTGGACAAATTCAAAAGCCCTAAGTTCTAGTCGGTCATGGTTAGTTTTGGTTAGTTAAAGCGGCTTTTTATTTTCCCTAATTATATGTCAGACGTGAAAATGCGGGGACGTATTAAAAACCCAAATAATTACATTTAAATGTAATTTTTTTAGCTGAGTCCCTGCATAATAAAGCATGTTTCACGTGTCAACACTGTCAAGAAGCTCGCCAGCCATACGGATCCGGGGTGTCTCTAGACGCTAGTTTATAGGTCTGTTTGTTACAGTGTAGGACAGGGTAGGAAAGTGTAGGTCTAACAAGTGGAACCAAGTGTAAATAAGTTCCTTATTTGATTTTCATACCAAACACGTTTTAGACCGAAATTTTTTGGAGCTTTTACGGAAATAAATTAAAAAATGGCTTTAGGGTTTTGTTTATAAACAAACAAATGTAAGCCCTGTAGTAAAAATGCATCTAACTTCACTACTTCGAGAGTGAGAGTAATTAAGTGAAACTAATTTACACCAGAATTCATACCAAACACCTAGTCCTAAATTACACTGACGAAAACAAACGGTTTATTCACAAAATTATGTAAAATAGTGAACACTATTCCTGGACAACAAGCAGACTTTATATCGAAAACTACTGGGGTATTGGGAAAAATTTTTGGCACTTGCGCAATCACAGAACTGCACCAGTTCGGTTAAAAAAGCACTGGTGCAATTGTCAATGGATTTCCGATGACCTTGAGGTTTTGCAAAAATTTACTTGTATCTTTTATATACACGACTTCAAATTTTGCGCTTGGCCATGTCATCTATTTAAAAACTTGTGACGCACGTCGTCCTATCTCTAGTGCGGAACTAATTGCACTCAGTGCTAAAGGTGCCGCTCCGACTTCCCAATGAATTAAGAAAACCTGCCCTACATTTTCAAAATTTTACCTAGTTTCACACCAGTGCGAAACTTTAGCCCAATGATTTCAGCTGTTAATTTTAATAACATTTTTGTTGGCTGCCCTTACTTATGATGTCATACGAACTTACAGCCAATCAGAATAGCAAACGCCGATTCGCGTTTTCGCATCTGAATGAACGATTTCACTAGTATCGTGCTAATGTTTTACACTTTTTGAAAACCCCCAATCGAACATCCGTTTTTGACAAGACTGAACTTTCTCTCAGCTGTTTTTGGTTGTGGTTTTGTTCTTCGGGTTGGAAAAATGGCTGCGGGTTGTTGTGGTACCAAAAAACAGAAATTAAACAATTCATCAACGGTCCCAGTCTGTAATGGTACCACGCCAGCCCCAACCAATGGGTTGATTAGTAGCAACGGCACAGGAATGGTGGCTTTGCCAGAAATGTGTTTCTTTTGTTTCGATGTGCTCTATTGCCATTTGTATAATTTGGCGCCTCCAAAGACGCCTTCTTTTAGCAACGATGCATAGTAAGTAAAAGTATTTTCTCTTTTTTAAACAAATATCGTAATATTTTAATTGTACAAATCATACTCTTACTGCCTAAAATTCCTTGTCAAAGATGAGGGTCATTCAACTGTCTGGCTTACTTGCTGTTCAATATAGTGGATTTTTACCTAAAATTTTCTTTGTTCTTTTGTTTGTATTTTAATGATGACCTTACTTGATTTTGAAAACAACCTTACTTAATTAAAAATGTCTTAAATTTATTTTGATAACTATTTACTATTTAGTTTTCTTTTGGAATAATTAAAACTGAGTGATGATCTTTGTTATTAAAAAGATTATGTTTTATAATTAGACTTTTATATAGCTTTATTTTACAAAAAAACTGTTGGCTTTTTTTTTTAATTTAATATGCTTTATTTTATCTAAATAGGTATAAATAAAAGTTCTCACTAGCCTTGTTTACACAGGGTAGATCAAGTTTTTAGTTCAAGGCCTAAATTCCCTAGTTTACACTGAGAGGATCAATTGGTCCGTGGACTAAATCAAGGAACTATTTTTCTTAGTACACAAATGTTTTCATCAACTTCATTTGTGGATCTATTTAATTCAGGTTTAACTCTAGTACCAAAATGATGTAGCATATGATCATAACCTAACCTTGTTTTTTTTGTTTTAATATATACCTATTATTAAAATGATTATAAAAAATGTTGCAAAAAATACCTACAATCTTTTAAAAAACATAAAATCAACAAAAATATTGTGTAGGTTGTTGCTATTTAAAATTAATATTTAATTAGCTTCATTAATTTTATTATCCACAGTTGTTGTTAGTCTCTTTCAAGGCCAGTTGTATTTGAGATAGATTAAGTATATTTAAGTATGATTATGTTAAACATACAGGGTGTAAAAAGTATCATGCTCACGATTTAAATGGGCGATAGTAGAACTCAAAACAAGTCAAAAAGTCCATATGACATATGGGTCTAAACTTGACAGATTTTTGTCTATACGATGTCAAAGTTAGAACTTTTGAAAAAGAATTTTTTAAAAAAACTAAAGAATTGGAAATTTTGTCTTAAACACTTATCAAAATTCATTTGGAAAAAATAAACTAAGTTTTAAATGTTACAATCTACAAAAAAAAAAAATATGAAAAATTTTTCCCCCAGTTTAAAAAATTAAAAAACAATTGGCAACAGAGCATCCTGGTGTCTGACGTAAAAACAGCTGGAATATTGCTCATCGGCCGGCAGGATAGTTTTGTTTGTTTTTTAATGAAAAAATATGCCGATATTTTTTAAATTTACCACAAACGTAGTGCAAATATACCAAAGATTTTTAAAAACGGAATGTGTGCAACCGAGAAATCTTATTCTTTAAGCAAAATAAAAAAATAATTGTAAATCGGGAAAATATGCCGATATGTTTTAAATTTACCACAAATATAGTGCAAATATACGAAAGATTTTTAAAAAAGGAATGTGTGTAACCGAGAAATCTTATTCTTTAAGCAAAATAAGAAAAGTGTTGTTTTAAAACATAATAATTTGTGTTTTTAAAATTTATATTTAGCCTATTCTTTTGGTAAGTACAACTATTTTTTAATAACAAATAAAAACCAAACAATAATTATTGTTTTTTACTTAAATTTAATTTCATTTAAATATCAAAATAAATTGCTAGAAGTAATTTTTATTATTTGTATGTAAATGAACATCTCCTTAAAAAAAGTAAATATGAAAACCATCGCAAAAAATCTTCGTCGGTCGACTCGCATTCGATAAAACAGGCGGGTGTTGCCAACTTTTTAAACTTTGAAAGGTCATAATTCAAAACGATTAATTTTTTGACCCATATGTTTTTGGTTTTTTCAAATTTGTTTTGAGCCCACTATCGTCCATTAAAATGATGAGCATCATACTTTTTACACCCTGTATATTCCTAATATTATAATTCCATTATTTTTAAATTATTTTATCATGCTAATTAAAATAAAAACCTATTTTTTTTGTGGTTGTTTTCAATGCATTGTGATTTTAGAATGCAAATGTCTGGGAAATGGTTAGATGTATCAAGATTGATCAGTTATACCGTTTTTAGCTTGTATCTTATGTTAAAAGGGAGAATTTCTTTTTAATTTTTAAAAATGGATGACATTACCGCCTAATAACACCTGGGTAATGTCACACGGGACCTACAGTTTATTGTGAATTCCGAATCACACCCCACGGCACACAGTGTTCACTAGTGGTCACCCATCCAATTACGGGAAACAGTTTTTGTATATTTATTGGTAATTGTCTAAGGTTCCTCCTTATTTTGACCAAATTTAAAAGGGGTATTGATTACGAATTGCAAAAAAATTTTTCGCAATTTTTAAAAATTTAATCATCAAAAAAATCAAACTAACCTTAATTTTCATTTATATTCCCCCCTTTTTTTGTACAGAATTCTTTATTGTTACACCGTGGCACACAAATTTTATAAACACCTTTTTAAAACCTTTTATTTTTATTTAACCTTTTTTCCATTCAATTGCGAGCTTTAAGTTCCAAGGCAGCAACCACATTTGTTTACAAAAAGGCTAGTGTATACATGGTTGCCTACATGTTGCGGGGGTTGAAAGTGGAGGTTTGCAATTAAATGGGAAAAAAATGTAAAATTAATATAAAAACAAGTTTTTAAAAGGTGTTTGTGAAATATTGTGTTCCAATTTGGTAAAAAACAAGAATTCTGTGCAAAAAGAAGGAGAAATAGTGTAAATAAGGTTAGTTTGGTTTTCAACTTTGATGATGAATATCTCGAAAACGAAACGTTGCCGAAAATTTTTTGCAGATTCGTAATCAGCGCCCCAAAAAACCCCCTTATACCAAATTTGGTCAAAATCGGAGTGGAGGCAACTTTCGAGACAATTACCTTTATTAATCCCAGTGTATGTCAATAGGTTTGTTCTCACAGAAGTCAGAAACAGTCCGAAACTGTCAGGATTCGGCGCAATCAACTGTCCGCGTTCACACAAAAGTTTTTGGATTGTTTGAAAACAGTTGGGTGTTGTTCTCACAGGTTTTGCTGATGGTTTTCAAACTGTCAGTTTGCGGATCCATTACAAGTAAATTATCGGAAGCATGCGCAGAACTCAGTAGAAATATTTGTTTACCTTATTTTTTGCTAGTAGTGCAGAGTTTATTTAAAAAAAACTCTGCTAGTAGTGTTTGTTTGTTGTTCTTTGAGTTTTGTTGTTTCTATCTATTTTATTGGTATTAAAAAGACAAGAAATAAAAAAATGATTGATGATTTTTCGATAATTCGGACTTTTTCGTTACAGAAACGGACTCGGACTTTAGAGCAAAGATCAGGCCGAAAAAACTTTTTTTTAATGATTGTTTTCAATTTAACAAAAAAATAATTTATATGGTTATCCATTTAACCAAAACAAAATTCATGTCAAAAACGAACCGGGTTTAAACCCCTGATAACTTTTTTTTTCAGTCAACGTTCACACAACTGGTTTGAAACCGATCAGAAATGGACATGCGCATTCACGTCGGTTTGAAAACTATCACAAACGTTATAGATTTTCAGAGAACAAACCTAATAGCTTTCATTATTAGGAAAAAAAAATATTATTAAAATTATACTTCTCACCCATAAAGATATAATGGGCAGTTTTGAATTTAACACATACAATTTTTAAGTTGTAGCTTTGTAGTATTCTGAAACTGATATTAAAATGTGAATGATTTATTAATTTTTATTTTAAAGTTACATTCAGAAACTCCCCACTTTCTGGTAGCTTTAGATTTTTTTTCAATAATAACTTTTAATTAGGGTTCTTATCAGTATTACAAACATCTACAGGCAGTACCACCTACAAGTGTGGATATATTTCTTTTCTTCTATTCTGTATACCAATATCCCAGATCAGCCCTCCAAATCTTCAAATGTTTAAGTCCCGTATGCATAAACTCTCTCTTATCACACTTAAACTTAGAACTACAAACCCATTTTTTTTTACCTGTAAACTACTAACCCGTGTAAATATTTACCCTAAGGGATTTTTGCTCTTAAAATCCTTCTGAACAAAGTAATCTGACTTATGAGTACTCGAATTTTATCATTTTTTTAAGACCAAGAGAATGGTGGAGAGCAAATTCAATTTTATCAAGATTTATTTGGTTAAAAATTGATTTAAATAGCTATAAGTGCTGAAAAACAGTCAAACCGTCATTTAACAAACAAAAATTTATAACTATTTTTCTAGACAACCGTTTTTCAAATTTCCAACTGGATTTCAAAGAGGACACATAAGGCTTTAGGAAAAAATATAATATTTTTAAAAAAATCATGATTTTTTTTTTTTAAATTTAAACTAACCACAACTGCAAAAATTTAAAAATCGATATAATATGTGTATAACCCAGTATCATTTGCTGGCATTTCTTATCGACCCAACGAAAACACAAAGTTTGACATATACTGAAAAAAATATTGCATTACAAACTGCAAAAAAACTGTATCCAGATAGTGGTTTATTACCACTAATCATCAAGTTTCTTGCCAAATCAGAGCCTTTTAACGATATTATGTTTCAAGATGATATCCTGAAAAGCGTAAAACCTATTGACTGGTGGAAATCACAACAAAACGCAGATATTATTGAAAAAGAACTTCTCATAATTACACAACTGCTCTGTGCAGCTGCTTCGCCTGCATCAGTAGAGAGGATATTCTCAACATTTGGTTTAGTGCACTCTAAACTACGCAATCGATTAGGTACTGAAAAAGCTGCCAAACTAGTGTTTGTTTACAAATATTACAATTAAATTTGTTTTTTGTTTTGAATTAAAATTTATTAGAACCTATCTAAATATTTGAGTATTTTATTTGTTCTATACTCAATTTTGTAATTTTTTGTCAATAGCTGAAAAGCAAAAATCTTAATTTAACCCCAATGTCAGAGGTATTTTAAGTTTTTAATCGGCGTCGTCAATTTAGGTGATGGCAGCCCTATATACATGGTGATTGATGGTCGATGGTACCATAAATGGCACATAGGAGTTTCTTGAAAATTTGGGTAATTGGCCCTGTTCTATCAATCCAAAATATTTAAAACATGGCTTCAATTAAATTTTTATTACTATGTCACAGATTTATAAAAAGTTTAAATTTTGGAGGTAGTGTAGGGAAGTCCTGTATATTACTTTTGAGTAAGAAAATTTGTTCTATATTGTATAGAGTTGGTCAAAATTAGTGATTTTACCGCGAGATACAAAAATAAAAAAAGTGTTTTTTTTTAATGGAACACCCTGTATATTATGACATATTATAAAAGACAGTTAAAATCCCTTGCAAATGATATATCATGTTCCTATACCTAAATAGTAAGGTTCGAAAATAAAAGCATGTTTCTGTAAGAATTGGATTATTTTGGGATATTTACCTTAGATGGCTATGAAATGTCGCCATGGACAAACAACAAAACAAAATTTTGAAAATTAACGCGTTAGTCGGGACAAAAATCAAATCAAAACTCACACGCGGTCAAGGAAATGGTATTTTAAGAAAAATATAGCTTTAATGTTTTTTATTTACTAAAAGACTATCAAATAGCTTCTTTTATTAACAGAGTCAGAGTCATTAAACAGCAATAAATACCTTTAGATTTTGCGCTCATAAGTAGATGGTTTTCTAGAAACTTTAACGCTTGAAGATTATCGCACTTGTTAGTTCAACTCGCTCATTACACTCGGAGGTAACACGTGAGCTATTTGAAAAATTCGATGACCGCTGGTTTAGGCGTGTGGAACCATGGAATTGGCCCGCGAAATCACCTGATCTTACACCACTTGATTTTTATTTTTGGGGTAATATGAAATAAATGGTATTCAAGACACCGGTAAACAGTAAAGAGGAACTACGTCAATTGCATTGGTCAACTAGATCCTTCCGAAGTACAACAGCGACAAAACATGCTATACAACGCAGGATTTTGGAATGTTTTGAAGTAAATGGAAATTATTTTGAAAATTTGTTATAATTTTATTATTTAAATGTTAAAATTTTAGCGTTATCTTTATTTCTCGCCATTTCAATTAGTTTCGAGTCACTATTTAAAAAAAACGCGCAAATTTATCCCTACTAATGCACTAATTGTGACATTTCATAGCCATCTAAGGCAAATATCCCAAAATAATCCAATTCTTACAGAAACTTGCTTTTATTTTCGAAACCTTACTATTTAGGTATAGGAACATAATATATCATTTGCAAGGGATTTTAATTATCTTTCATAATGTGTCATAATATACAGGGTGTTCCATTTAAAAAATGCACTTTTCTTTATTTTTGTATCTCGCGCTAAAATCACTAATTTTGAGCAATCCTGTATAATGCAAAACAAATTTTCCAACTGAAAAGTAATATACAGGACCTTCCTAAATTACCTCCAAAAATTAAACTTTCTACGAATCTCAGTGACGTAGTAATAAAAATTTAATTGGAGCTATGTTTTGAAGAAACCATAAAAAATTATTTAAGAAGTAGAAAACTACTGAAGATAGGTATAAAAAGGTATTATACAAAAATAATCAGAAAGCAGTAGCGGAGCGCAAAATGCAATAATATATTGGGTGTCTCATTCCAAATATCAAACTTTCTATTACTATCGTTAAAAATATTTTAGATTGATGGAGCAGGGCCAGTTACCCATGTTGCCAATTTTTTTTTCTCTGAAAACACAATAAATACCGCGTGCGGTATTCAAATAGCGCCTTACTTAAGTTACATACGTTAGCGCTAAACAAAGTACCCATATCATTTTATTGTTAAATACAATTTTTGTATCAGCCTAAGTTAGCTGACGTTCATAAGGAGAAAATGTGCAAAAAGTGTGTCGCATCGGCCGATACGTAAAGCCAACGAGTCGTTGGCCTTGCGTGTCGGCCTATTCGACCTCCCTGCAGCTTTTCTCTTGCGCAAATAAATCGTAATACCTTCGTTCATTTCTTCATTTTCAGCGATTTGATACAAAGCTTCGGCCAAATCCGGCTTTTTTCGGCCGAATATATGAACGAAGGTACCACTGGGGCCGAATGTTGCCGAAGCCGAACAATCTTAATTTTTTTTGCTAAACTGGTTAATATTATACCCATGTTTTTGTTTCAGTCCGTTGTTTGTGACCTGGAAAATCGGCAAGGATAAACGTTTACGTGGGTGTATCGGAACGTTCAACGCGATGAACTTACAATCGGGTCTGCGAGAATACGCCATTACTAGCGCGGTGAAGGACTCGCGATTCAGCCCGATTACTCGCGACGAGTTCGCCAAACTTAGTGTTTCAGTGTCAATTCTAAGACATTTCGAAGATGGTGACGACTACCTCGATTGGGAGGTCGGCGTGCATGGAATCCGGATCGAGTTCGTCAACGAGAAGGGAAACAAGAGGACTGCTACTTATTTGCCGGAAGTAGCTTCGGAGCAAGGTTAATTGTTTTTACAATTGGATATATTTTGGTAAACTAATTTAATTATAATAATAAAAAAAACCCAACTGTCTAGGTGCGGGCTTTTTTTAAGATGGTCTATATAATGCCTTATATATTAATATCTGTTGTTTTTGCTTATTTTTTTCCACCGTATTGGATCCGCCATCACGAATATTTCAAATTTGACTTAAGATTCGGAATTAGCAACCTCAAAAACCACCTTATAAGAAATTTGGTTTAAATCCGATGATTTTCCAAAAATCTATTCGCCATCTTGTAAAACACATCCGCCATTTTGAATCCGCCCTATTGAATTTTCAGAGTCTGATTTCAATTGCGTAACCAGCGACTAAAAAATCCCCCCTATTCAAAATTTGGGCAAAATCATTTAAAAATAGTGATTTCTAGTTCTCTTTTTGAACTCGCGTCTAGCGACACCCCCGCTGGCGAGCTTCTTGACAGTGTTGACACATGGAACATGCTTTGCGTAATTTGAAAAATAGGCTTTTTCTAAATAATGCATTTAATCGTTGATTGAGTAGTGTTTTGGGAAGATGCCTAATGTCTACGAAAACAAACGTGGCTCGCGACAAAAATTATTTCTATCTTTCTTAAACCAATGCAAATAGCATCTTTTGTCCTTTTTGAGTGACGACTGATGCCGAGTGATGCCGAAAAAAGCGTGATCGATTGGTGCTGCTCCAATAAAATTTACGGAGTTTGTGTAAACAACGGCCGAATTTAAGTGGTGGCCGGGTTTTAAAATTTTTATTAAAGACATAAAATAGAATCGGGTTTTTGTCGCTACACGGTGCGTTGCCAGATCTAAAGAAATTTCTTACCCTTTACGGGAAGTTAACCATGTATAATTATTGTGTGCTTAGATACATTTTTTATTTAATTACTTTCAGTTTGAGAACAAAATAAAAGACTAATAAATTTAAAAGCTATTTTTTAATTATGCTTACCGTTGATTGAGTTCAGCTCTAGGTACAGGGTGACCCGCCTAAAAGTCCACTCCCCTTTAAATTTTTGATTTTAATAGCTATGTGCCTATATTTTGAGAAAAATATTAAGATAAAGATTTAACTTACCTAAACAGTACAGCACGGTGTCTCAAAAAGTAATTCTTTCTTGAGCTGTTGGTTTAGTGGGAATAAAGAATGAAAGGACTAATTACTAGTTTCCTTGTGAATCTTTTTATTTTTTGGGACGTATTTATTAAGCCCTTTATTGAGGCTACAATTTTTAGCCCAATAGTCGCAAAAAATAAAAAGGTTCACAAAGAAACCAGTTCTTTATTCTCACTAAACCAACAGTCCAAAAATTAAAAGTTCATAGGATGCTTACGCCAACATTATTTACCTATTTCTTTCTATAAATCAAATTTGGTTTAAGAAAACATATTTATTAAAATAATTGAAATTTATAAATAACGAAAACTTTATTCTTTATTAAAAATATTTTCTCTATACAACTCTATACAAAACATATAAATATGTAATAAAAATACCTAATAATAAAACCTCGAATAAATATAACATGACAAAACTAAATTTAAATAAATATAATTTTTGAAGTATTGAAGTGAAATAAGTATTTAAAATAAAAAATACATGATATTTCGATTTATTTAATAGTCCTATTTGTTTTAGGAATCTGGGAAATTAATTTTTCTGTTAAAAAAAATGGTCATAAGTCTGAATATTATTTGCTTATTAAAATTGAATTAATAACTTTAAAATTTACATAGGCTTTTAAAGTCTTTTGTTTTATACAGGATTGCAGGATGATACAAATTCGTGTCGAAGTATGGGGATCTCGGTAACCACAGGAGATACAGGGTCAGTTAAGTAAATGGGGGCAAATTTATGACCAATAAAATGCCTCTCTGAAATTTGAAAAAATCCGTACACTTGGAGAATTAACCGGACGAAACAGACATTTTATAAAATCGTCTATTTTTTCCTGTGCTTATTTCAAGACATATTTAAAATTAAATGACCCTTTTTTATAAAAAGTTTTTACCCCCTTCAAGTTAGTATTATCAAATTGAAAATCTGACCTTTTGTCTTTGAGCGTCATAAAAACAAAAAACGTGTAATTTTAAATCTAATAAAAAAAAACAAAATCTTATAAAAAGAATGTGTTAACAAAATCCGAAACGGGATTTCTTTTAAGTTACAAATAAAAGCATGGGTATTTTTAAAAGCTCAAAACACCCTGTATCTTAAAAAGTAATCGCGTGCATGTGTGGTAATTTAAGAAGTTAAAATATTAATTTTTCTATGGGGCTTTTGGGTTTTACGGGTCAAATTTTTTTTGTTTTTGCTAAACTTTTAATTTCCCATCGTAATGCTCGAAACAATTTTATTTTAATAAAAATATCAACAATATACAATTTGTGATTCTTGCATGAATTTTACCAATTACCGTAAACGCCTTCTATATTCAATAATAATTGTTCCCCAATTGTACTTTTTATCCCAAATTCACATTTATGTTTATCAAAAATTGCATTAAAATGTTTAAGCATAAACATTGTGACATTGCTCATAATTTCACTTGATCTTTTTCTTTTGCCAGTAAAAGAATTTCATGAGAATGAACAAGGGGTTCAGTTTCACAACATCTGACAACGTCGGCTTTTCGTTGGTAGGTTACGTTTACGAGGCATACGCGTTGGTTTATAAAAATTTTACAGAAATCTTTTTTATATTTCATTAAATAAATCAATAGGCGCTCGAAGCGGCTAAAACATTTGTTGGTCTTTTTACTTTCCATAAGCTTATGTATCTTCCCAAAACACTACGCAATCAACGATTTAATGTAAAATGTCTTTTCTAATACGTCTCCGCATTTTTACGTCTGAAATATAATTGGGGAAAATAAAAAGCGCTTTGCTAACCAGAACTAACCATGACGGGCTGAACTTAGGGCTTTTGAATTTGTCTAAATTATCCCTACATAGAAGTATTAACAACATTTTTATAATTTTTGATTTTAAATTATAAATTTTTTTAAAAGTGTAATTACTATATTCCCGGATTTTTCTTATATGTTATTAAAATTTTTTTATAACTTCTACAAATAATTTAGACAAATTTAAAAGCCTAAGTTCTAGTCGGTCATGTTTAGTTCTGGTTAACAAAGCGGCTTTTTATTTTTCCCAATTACATTTCAGACGTAAAAATGCGGGGACGTATTAAAAAGACCCCAAATTATTACATTAAAATGTAATTTTTTAGCCGAGGCCCTGCATAATAAAGCATGTTTCATGTGTCAACACTGTCGAGAAGCTCGCCAGCGGGGGTGTCGCTAGACGCGAGTGTTTTTTGAGATTAAAAAAACTACATGTGCTACCTTAACTGCTAATTATGGAGGGTATAGGTAAGGAAAACCGTTTCATATGGTCGAGACTTTAGAAAAGTGTCCAGCGATGTGTTGAAAATAAAATTTCTTGTACCTACCAAAATGGGAACTTACATAAAAAATTAAAGCTGTATGTTTAAAAAAAACACAATTTTTCCTAGCTAAAATTTCAGTTTTCACTATTTTTTAGTAATTCTGTAAACAAAAATCCTATTTTCATTTTTAGAGCATAATCTCAAGCCCATTTCATATGTTCAATGTTGGCATAAATACTTTTACTTATTATTATCTCTTGGAGGATAAATATTTTCGAAAAGACGTTTGATTTTCATTGTAACCGAACAAAAAATGAGTATCTGATTGTGTATAGAAAATATCTAATGGTCGGGCCAACTGTGCCGACCCTGTCTCCATTAATCCAGTATCCTCTTGTTGGTATATTGAGCCAACTTTACTGCATAAATTAATTTGCGTGTTCCTTCTGTGTATTCTGTAGTCAAACCAAGTTTGATTATACGCACCTTTATAATTTATTTCAGAAGACTTTTATAGCAATAAAAATTATTTTTTTGAACTGATACTTAGGCTGGGACCGACTGCAGACTATAGACTCGTTGCTACGTAAAGGAGGATACAAATCATCGATTTCGGGAGAAGTCCGTCGCACTATCAAACTGACACGTTACCAAAGCGAGAAAATAACTGTGACTTATCAAGACTATATGAATCATTGGAATAGCCAGCGCTGCTAGCAGCTAGTGTGGGGGCGCCCCTTACCTCAGCTTGCGCCCCCACAAATGCAAACATCACCTTATTCTCATGTAAGTAAAACTTTAGGCTGTATATTTCTAAAAAAGGGTAATTTAAAAAAAATTAATCGACTTTTGAGAAAATTAACTTAAAATAATGATAATACTAATAATAATATATAATATTGCTTTATTGTTAATTAAAATATAAATACAAAGTGACATAGAAACCTGAACACTCAGTAAAAATGATTTTATTTCAGCAATATTTTACACAAATATCAGGATGGTCATAGTAAGCAAATGATTAAAATTTTAATTCAATTTCTTAAAGATAGACCAAGTTTATTATTCGATTTGTTTAATAATATGTTGATGCGCCATGGTGTTTTATACATTCATTATTGCATCTTCTACTTAGATGATCAATAGCCTCCTAGGGTATCTCATCCAGGCCACCTCAACCTGTGTAGAAGCGTAACCAGAGTTTGAGGTGGCTGTAGAAAATTGTTTAGCCTTCTACCGATCATGTCCCACACGTGTTCAATGGTGGACAAATCGGAAGACCGTGGTGGCCACGGCAGCAAATTATTTGATACGTTCAAAGTAGTTCAACGTAACTCTTGCCATATGTGGTCGGGCATTATCCTGTTGGAAAGTTGGGTTTTGGAGAGTCCTAAGATATGGAATTAAATGTGGCTCCATTATTTCTTTAATGTAACGCCGAGCGGTCATGCTGCCTCTAATGAACACTAAAGGAGACCTAGAGGCGTACCCCACACCATAATCCTAACAGTAGGATGAACATGCCTCTCAATTGGAGATCACGGCGTTCTCCACGTCGCCTTCTTACTCGTGCTCGACCATCGTGCATGGCTAAACAAAATCGGGATTCGTCGCTAAAGACCACTGTGTTCCATTCCTGGTCCCACGATAGTCGTTCTCGACTCCACTGAAGTCAATTGTTTCGATGCTCTTGGGTTAAAGGTAAGACCCAGTGAGGAAGGGATGAAAAAACAGCAAAACTTCTTATTCGACGATAAACTGTTTGCATTCCAATTCGCCTTCCATGTTCTGTAAACCACTGGTTTGCAATTGCCCTGGTTATGGAGAAACGATCTCGTAAAGCTAGCAGTCTTAAGCGCAGTCTTGAAGTGGTGTTGTTCTGCGAACTTGTCCTGTGCCTCTGGCTCTTTGTGTTCGGTTTTCTTGAAGCCATGCTTGACAACATCTCACCACAGTATCTAAACTTCTTTGCAGTCTAGCACCAATATCCCAGTATGAAACTCCAGCTCCTTAATCCAACTATTCGCCCCCGTTTAAACTTGCTTAATTGGGGATAATTTGCATTTCCACCCACTCTGGGCATTATTTGCAAACAACGTTTACTAACACGATCACTGACAATCCTAATTTTTAATATTTCATTATCAGCTATCACATTTTGGAAAAAATCCTGATAAAAAATGCGAAAGTGATAAGGTTAAAAATCTTATTATATGTTGTTTTTGTAAACAAAAAGTTATTGAAAACAAATCATTTTTGTTGGGTGTTCGGGTATCTATGTCACTTAGTATATATTTTTGATACCTATAATAGTTTACCTCAATCTCATGAAGAACTATTACATTTACGTTAACATAAAGGCTAATGTAAATATTGACCTGCAACCTTATGTAGAACCTCTACAGTTACATCAACATAAAGGATATCTATAAATAAGTAAATATTGCATAAAACTATTAGAAATTTGACTAAATACTTATACAAACCTATTACTATAACTTTTTTAATTATGCATTCGCCTTAGTTCAGTTTAGAAATCATTAACCTTGAATTTATTTTAATATGCTTAATGCAAAATTAACACAGTTGTTTACAATTGGAGAAGATATAAATGTTTTGTTTTTTTGATTTAAAAGTACTTTGTATTCGTTTTTTAAAATGTTATATCTAAAATATCATTCTTAAATTTTTTTTAAAATTTTTCTGTACTAAAAATAATACGGCTATATTACTAATTACTGACATAGTATGGTACTCTTTGTCTAACTGTTTTTAAATTTTACTCCCTGAGCAATATTGACCACTTGCACAAATTTTTTTTATTGCCTTAAAATAATCCCTTTTGACCTAAATAGCATTTTGCTAAATATGTTTAAAATATTTTTTTTTTAAATTTATAATAATAATAAAAATAATAAAAGCGAGCCGAGAACCCACAACAGTCTTTAAAGTGGTTCACGAATATCTATAGATGTTGGAATGGTGTTGGCTTCGACAAGTGTGCAAGCTAAATAAGGGCCGGTACGAGAACGATTTAGAAGCTGACCAAAACTTGCCATAGGGGCTACTCCGCCCTCTACAAAACAACGAGAATTATCGATATTTAGGAATCGACCAAAACGGACTCAAGATTTTAGAGCTGTGAAGACCGGGCTTAAAAGCAATTACAGGCGACGTTTACGGAGAATTTTTGGGGAAACAATTATTGGAATAAATAAGGGGCCTTGTACCAACTTTTCTTGGTTCCAATATTGCTTTACTCTTTTTGGAGTGGTTAAGTGGACCGAGAGGAACTGCGCAAACTGGGCGTTAGCACACGAAAAATGATGCATCTGCACCGGTAGGCCCCAATCCCCCCCCACGGGGGCTTGGAGTGTATGCATGATCGGCTGGTTTTGAGTATTGATTGTCAAGTTGCCTATAGTACTGATCCACTGATGCAACTATTACGAGCACACGAAATAGCTAATGTTGGAGCATTTTTATTCAAGGCGGGAAATTCGGTCTCAAATTTGCAAATGGGGGCCCAAAAGACGACCAATCACTTGTAGACGGATTTAAAACCGTAAGAACTGCAGTTAAAAGATCAGATCAGCAGATGCTTTTAGAAGATTACATTAATAAGCCGCAACACGGAGTATTTTACCGAAAAATAGAAAGACTCAATCTATCTCGAAACCTCACGTTTGGGTTTTTAAAATCTGCTGAGCTCAAGTCTGAGACCGACGGTTTCCTACTAGCATGCCGGGATGGGGTGATAAACACATTGGTATACCGAAGTCAGTTTTCTAACGTTCCTGATACTGCTTGTCGAGTCTGTCGACAGCAACCTAAAACACTTATGCACTTATTGTCAGCTTGTCCAGTGCATGCTGTTAGTGGTTACATCCACCGACATAACGATGCGCTTAGATTGCTTTATTATCACCTCAGACATTATTACGGCGTCGATGGGAAACAGCAATTCTGTCATTTGCTCCCGATGCTCCAGGCAGTACTGGAAAATGACAACTGTCCCATATATTAGGTATGCATTTCCAATTACGCATCAAATTCGCGCCAATAAACCTGATATTGTTCTCCTTGATAAAAGGAATAACTCTATGTATGTGATTGAATTTTCCGCCCTAGCGGAAACTAACATTGATATAAAGGAACGCCAAATATCAGGATCTTCTTCAACGAACTTCGGCAATATCGGAGTATAACGTGCGATTGGTTGTCCCGATTGTCGGCGTTTGGGGGGCATAAAGGAAAATGTGTTGGGGGAGCTGAAGTGTATTCCCGCATGTCAACATTCACCCGAACAACTGGTGATGAAAATACAGAAAACTGTTGTCCTTGGGTCCCTTCGTTTGTTGAGGCAAATGAATTTGGACGAAGATCACTGACCAGGCGGACGCGAGGAGTGGTTTTCGATACGGATGGCCTTTCGCATGACGCCCTATGGGGTCGGAGCCATAGGATACGTCATGTCGGATCTTTGTAAATAATAATAATAAGGCAGCGGAGCGAGCAGCGGAGAAATTTGGTCTCCGATTTGCAATAGATCCAAACGACGACCAATCACTATTAAAAAGAAAGCCTATCGAATTCTCTTTTCAAAAATATAACACTCAATGAATGATATTGGTTTTCTATGCAATTTACTAAAACCTTATTACTTTAAACCACAGCAGAGCTTGATTTTTATAGTAGATATTGCAAGTGGTTTCCTAACGCATGAACGCGTGAATGTCCACCCTTTTATAGGCAAATCGTTGGAACATTGTCTTCCGTGATTTGACATTGGTCCGTAGTGCCACAGGAGACAATGCCAATACGCAGCTGGGACACAGAGTATAGTAACAATGTGAAAATCGAGCTTCATACTGTAAGTCTGTAATAAAGCTTAAAAACCCAGGTTAAATTGGTATAAATGGATTTTTATTTAAACGTCTATAGAAAAAAATATAAAGTAATAATTTTTTACTTTTTCAGCCTCCACCGTCGTATCTTCACGCAATGCCGCCCCCGCCACCCACGTTCGTCGTCGTGCAGCCACCTCTCTCGCCTTTCGGTTCATCCGTGGCGCACCAGTACGTACTGCCCGCGCCCATGCCCCATTTGTACTTCGTTCAGTTACGTATTGCTGTTTCTAATATCTTTGCGGAAATTTTGCAAGAATATTGTTAGATAATCAATTTTTGACATAACAAAGTATAGATGAGATCGGCCAGATTGAAAAATAATAACAAAACTGACATAACTCCTTTAACAAGGACAGATAATCACTTTACTTGTCTAGGCATAAGCACTGCGCTTGTACAGTGTTGCTAAGTATTTTTGACTTAATTATTGTTTTGGTACTTCCTCCAGCGTAGAGATTTGTTAAATTGGCAGTGGTTGGGAAGAAATGTGCTATTTTTATTTGGTAATGACCAATAGGTTAGTTTTGGTTAGTTAAAAGGGTTAATCCAGCGTTTTTTTTTTTATTTTAAACTGTTCTATAGAGTGGGGATGTTGCGAATATTCGCATCCGCAACCGCATCGCATCCGCAACTTTCGCATCAATTTGAACATCCCCATCCGCTTACGTATCTGCAATAAAGCTTTGCGGAGTTTCATGCGGATGTCGCAAAAGTCCACTCGTGATTATTGACCAATAGGAGCGAAGATTCCGTTCGTTGACACGTTCCAACTTCGACGCGTTTGTGATTGTGGAATCCATTTGCTTACAATAAAACAAGCTTAGCTCCGGGAGTTCAAAATCGCATCCGCGGATGTGAAAAATCTGCAATTACATCTCTGCTTTATAGACCCAAAACTCTTACTTAAAATTGTCAAAATCACGAAATTCATGGTACCTCATTTACCAGGCCCCCCAATTTAAACTAAAATACAAGCAGCGAATACCGAGTAGAACCAACAAAAACTCTAGACAGTTGAACCAAGTCGTGCGACAGGGCCTGCTACTTTGAACAATAACATAACCTCATAAGGCACCGCATGGGTCACTTGTGTTTGGGAAAAATAGGCCCACCGCCGCCGCTTTCATGTATGGCGACTCAGCGACGGAAGGCGGCAAAGCGTAGTCTATACGAGTCTGGCAGGAGTTGGCGCCACCTGGTAAGTGGTCGAGCGCCGCAAGGGGCATGGGCGCGGGTAGTACGTACTGGTGCGCCACGGATGAACCGAAGGCGAAGAAATTGGCTGCACGACGACAGGTATTAGGTGGCAGGGGGCATTGCGTGAAGATACGACGGTGGAGGCTGAAAAAGTAAAAAATTATTACTTTATATTTTTCTATAGACGTTTAAATAAAAATACATTTATCAATTTAACCTGGGTTTTAAGCTTTATTACAGTATGAAGCTCGATTTTCACATTGTTACTATACTCTGTGTCCCAGCTGCGTATTGGCATTGTCTCCTGTGGCACTGGACCAATGTCAAATCACGGAAGACAATGTTCCAACGAATTTCCTATAAAAGGGTGGACTTTCCCGGTTCATCGTTGGAAAACCCCTTGCAATATCTACTATAAAAATCAAGCTCTGCTTTTGGTTTAAAGTAATAAGGTTTTATAAATTGCATAGAAAACCAATATCATTCATTGGTGTTATATTTTAAAAAGAAATTCATAGGCTTTTTTTTAATAGTGATTGGTCGTCGTTTGGATCTTTTTCAAATCGGAGACAAAATTTCTCCGCTGCTCGCCCCCTGCCTTATTATTTTTTTTACAAAGACCCCTTTTTTTGGCTCCGCCCCCTATAGGAACCCATCCTTAAAAAATCCCCTTGGGTCAGTGATCTTCGCCAAATTCATTTGCCTCAAAAACGAAGGGACCCAAGGACAACAGTTTTCTGATTTTCATCACCAGTTGTTGGGGGAATGTTGACATGCGGGAATCACTTCAGCTCCCCCAACATTTTCCCTTTTATGCCCCCCAAAACGCCACAATCGGGAAAACCCAATCGCACGTTTTTAACCCCTGGGGAATTAGGGGCCTTTTTCCCCTTTAAAATTTTTTTTCCCTCAAGAAAAAACCCGATTTTTCCAAAGGGTTTTTATTGGCGCGAATTTGTCGTAGTGAAATGCAAAATTCCCAAATATATGGGACAGTTGTCATTTTCCATACTGCCTCTTTAATCGGGAGCAAATGAAGAATTGCTGTTTCATGATGCCGTAATAATTCTGAGGTGATATAAAGTACCGAAGCGCATCGTTATTCGGTGGATGTAACCACTAACAGCATGCACTGGCAACTGACAATAAGTGCAAAAGTTTTTTAGGTTGCTGTCGCAGACTCGACAAGCATATCAGGAACTTAAATACCAATGTGTTTATCACCCCACCCCGGCATGCTAGTAGGAAACCTCGGTCTCAGAAGAAATTTTAAAAACCCAAACGTGGGGTTTTCGAGATAGATTGAGTCTTTCTATTTTTCGGTAAAATACTCCGTGTTGCGGCTTATTATGTTTTTAAAGGGGGCATCTGCTGATCTGATTTTTAACTGCAGTTCTTCGCTTTAGACTCAAGTCTTACAAGTGATTGGTCTCGTTTGAATCTACTGCAAATTTGAGACAATCTCCGCTGCCTTGTAAAAATGCTCCAACATTAGCTATTTCGTGTGCTCTAATAGTTGCATCAGTGGTTTAATTACTAGGCAACTTGACAATCAATACCAAAACCAGCCGATCATGCATACCTCTGACCACGACCTCCCTGGGGGCCCGGGTAAATACGGATGTTGATGAGGCGGGTGGATTTTATTGCAGATGCATCTTTTTCGTGGCTGACGCAGCTCGCGGTTAACCACTCCAAAGTAAAGCAATATGAACTGCAGCATGTTGGTAGCAGGACCCTATTTATTCCAATAATTCGGATTCCCAAATTCTCCGTAAACGTCCCTGTAATTGCTTTTAAGCCCGGTCTTCACAGCTCTAAAATCTTGAGTCGGTTTTTTTCGATTCCCAAATATCGATAATTCTCGTTGTTTTGTAGAGGGCGGAGTAGCGCGCTATAGGCAAGCTGGTCAGCTTCTAAATCGTTCTCGTACCGGCCCTTATTTAGCTTGCACACTTGTCGAAGCCGAACACCATTCCAACATCTATAGCATATTCGTGAACCACTTTAATAGACTGTTGTAGGTCTCGCTAGCTCGCTTTTATTATTATCATTATTATTATGAATTAAAAAAAAATATTTTAAACATATTTAGCAAAAATGCTATTTAGGTCTAAAGGATTATTTTAAGGCAATAAAAAAAATTTGTGCAAGTGGTCAATATTGCTCAGGGAGTAAAATTCTTACAAACAGTTAGACAAAGAGTACCATACTATGTCAGTAATTAGTAATATAGCCGTATTATTATTCAGTACAGTAAAATTTAAAAAAAATTTAAGAATGATATTTTAGATATAACATTTTAAAAAACGAATACAAAGTACTTTTAAATCAAAAAAACAAAACATTTATATCTTCTCCAATTGTAAACAACTGTGTTAATTTTGCATTAAGCATATTAAAATAAATTCAAGGTTAATGATTTCTAAACTGAACTAAGGCGAATGCATAATTAAAAAAGTTATAGTAATAGGTTTGTATAAGTATTTAGTCAAATTTCTAATAGTTTTATGCAATATTTACTTATTTATAAATATCCTTTATGTTGATGTAACTGTGAGGTTCTACATAAGGTTGCAGGTCAATATTTACAACCTTTATGTTAACGTAAAAATAGTTCTTCATGAAATTTAGGTAAACTATTATAGGTATCAAAAATATATACTAAGTGACATAGAAACCCCAAACCCAACAAAAATGATTTGTTTTCAATAACTTTTTGTTTACAAAAACAAAAATATATAATAAGATTTTTAACCTTATCACTTTGCATTTTTTTTCAGGATTTTTTTTCCCAAAAAGTGATAGCTGATAAATGAAATATTAAAAAGATTAGGATTGTCAGTGATCGTGTTAGTAAACGTTGTTTGCAAATAATGCCCAGAGTGGGGGGAAATCAAATTATCCCCAATTAAGCAAATTTAAAAGGGGCGAATGGGTTTGGGTTAAGGAACTTTTTATACCGGGATATTGGTGCTAGACTGCAAAGAAGTTTAGATACTGTGGTGAGATGTTGTCAAGCAAACTTAAGAAAACCGAACAAAAAGCCAGAGGCACAGGACAAGTTGCAGAACAACACCACTTCAAGACTGCCGCTTAAGATCTGTCTAGACTTTTCTAACCGGGAAATTTCCCCGTGGTTTACAGAACATGGAAGGCAATTTGGGAAAGCAAACAGTTTATCGTCGAATAAGAAGTTTTGCTGTTTTTTATCCTTCCTCACTGGGTCTTACCTTTAACCCAAGAGCATCGAAACAATTGACTTCAGTGGAGTCGAGAACGACTATCGTGGGACCAGGAATGGAACACAGTGGTCTTTAGCGACGAATCCCGATTTTGTTTAGCCATGCACGATGGTCGAGCACGAGTAAGAAGGCGACGTGGAGAACGCCGTGATCCCCAATTGAGAGGCATGTTCATCCTACTGTTAGGATTATGGTGTGGGGTACGCCTCTAGGTCTCCTTTAGTGTTCATTAGAGGCAGCATGACCGCTCGGCGTTACATTAAAGAAATAATGGAGCCACATTTAATTCCATATGTTAGGACTCTCCAAAACCCAACTTTCCAACAGGATAATGCCCGACCACATATGGCAAGAGTTACGTTGAACTACTTTGAACCTATCAAATAATTTGCTGCCGTGGCCACCACGGTCTTCCGATTTGTCCACCATTGAACACGTGTGGGACATGATCGGTAGAAGACTAAACAATTTACTACAGCCACCTCAAACTCTGGTTACGCTTCTACACAGGTTGAGGTGGCCTGGATGAGATACCCTAGGAGGCTATTGATCATCTAATTAGAAGTATGCCTAGATGCAATAATGAATGTATAAAACACCATGGCGCATCAACATTGATGTTATTAAACAAATCGAATAATAAACTTGGTCTATCTTTAGAAATTGAATTAAAATTTTAATCATTTGCTTACTATGACACCATCCTGATATTTGTGTAAAATATTGCTGAAATAAAATCATTTTTACTGAGTGTTCAGGTTTCTATGTCACTTTGTATATATCATTTTAATTAACAATAAAGCAATATTATTATTAGTATTATCATTATTTTAAGTTAATTTTCTCAAAAGTCGATTAATTTTTTTTAAATTACCCTTTTTTTAACTTAGAAAAAAATATACAGCCTAAAGTTTTACTTACATGAGAATAAGGTGATGTTTGCATTTGTGGGGGCGCAAGCTGAGGTAGGGGCCCCCCACACTAGCTGCTGCAGCGTGGCTATTCCAATGATTCATATAGTCTTGATAAGTCACAGTTATTTTCTCGCTTTGGTAACGTGTCAGTTTGATGGTGCGACGGACTTCTCCCGAAATTGATGATTTGTATCCTCCTTTACGTAGCAACGAGTCTATAGTCTGCAGTCGGTCCCAGCCTAAGTATCAGTTTCAAAAAATAATTTTTATTGCTATAAAAGTCTTCTGAAATTAAATATAAAGGTTGTAAAGGGCATATAATCAAACTTGGTTTGACTACAGAGTACACAGAAGGAACACGCAAATTAATTTATGCAGTAAAGTTGGCTCAATATACCAACAAGAGGATACTGGAGGAGGAGGGTCGGCACAGTCGGCCCGACAATTAGATATTTTCTATACACAATCAGATACTCATTTTTTGTTCGGTTACCATGAAAATCAAACGTCTTTTTCGAAAATATTTATCCTCCAGGAGATAATAATAAGTAAAAATATTTATGCCAACATTGAACATATGAAATGGGCTTGAGATTATGCTCTAAAAATGAAAATAGGATTTTTGTTTACAGAATTACTAAAAAATAGTGAAAACTGAAATTTTAGCTAGGAAAAATTGTGATTTTTTTACATACAGCTTTAATTTTTTATGTAAGTTCCCATTTTGGTAGGTACAAGAAATTTTATTTACAACACACCGCTGGAAACTTTTCTTAAGTCTCGACCATATAAAACGGTTTTCCTTACCTATAGCCTCCATAATTGGCATTTAAGGTAGCACATGTAGTTTTTTTAATCTCAAAAAAACACTCGCGTCTAGCGACACCCCCGCTGGCGAGCTTCTCGACAGTGTTGACACATGAAACATGCTTTATTATGCAGGGCCTCGGCTAAAAAATTACATTTTAATGTAATAATTTGGGGTCTTTTTTAATACGTCCCCGCATTTTTACGTCTGAAATATAATTAGGAAAAATAAAAAGCCGCTTTGTTAACCAGAACTAAACATGACCGACTAGAACTTAGGGCTTTTAAATTTGTCTAAATTATTTGTAGAAGTTATAAACAAAATTTTAATAACGTATAAGAAAAAACCCGGGGAATATATAATTACACTTTTAAAAAAATTTATAACTTCTACCATATCAAAAATTATAAAAATGTTGTTAATAACTTCTATGTAGGGATAATTTAGACAAATTCAAAAGCCCTAAGTTCTAGCCGGTCATGGTTAGTTCTGGTTAGCAAAGCGGCTTTTTATTTTCCCCAATTATATTTCAGACGTAAAAATGCGGAGACGTATTAGAAAAGACATTTTACATTAAATCGTTGATTGAGTAGTGTTTTGGGAAGATACCAACAAATGTTTTAGCCGCTTCGAGCGCTAGCATCGGTTATCTGTTTAGGAAAACATAAACTAAATAATGATTTATTGATTTATTTAATGAAATATAAAAAAGATTTCTGTAAAATTTTTATAAACCAACGCGTATGCCTCGTAAACGTAACCTACCAACGAAAAGCCGACGTTGTCAGATGTTGTGAAACTGAACCCCTTGTTCATTCTCATGAAATTCTTTTACTGGCAAAAGAAAAAGATCAAGTGAAATTATGAGCAATGTCACAATGTTTATGCTTAAACATTTTAATGCAATTTTTGATAAACATAAATGTGAATTTGGGATAAAAAGTACAATTGGGGAACAATTATTATTGAATATAGAAGGCGTTTACGGTAATTGGTAAAATTCATGCAAGAATCACAAATTGTATATTGTTGATATTTTTATTAAAATAAAATTGTTTCGAGCATTACGAGGGGAAAATTTAAAAAGTTTAGCAAAAAAAAAAAAAATTAGACAGTAAAACCTACGAAAAGCCCCATAGAAAAATTAATATTTTAACTTCTTAAATTACCACACATGCACGCGATTACTTTTTAAGATACAGGGTGTTTTGAGCTTTTAAAAATACCCATGCTTTTATTTGTAACTTAAAAGAAATCCCGTTTCGGATTTTGTTAACACATTCTTTTTATAAGATTTTGTTTTTTTTTTATTAGATTTAAAATTACACGTTTTTTGTTTTTATGACGCTCAAAGACAAAACGTCAGATTTTAAATTTGATAATACTAACTTGAAGGGGGAAAAAGTTTTTATAAAAAAGGGTCATTTAATTTTAAATATGTCTTGAAATAAGCACAGGAAAAAATAGACGATTTTATAAAATGTCTGTTTCGTCCGGTTAATTCTCGAAGTGTACGGATTTTTTCAAATTTCAGAGAGGCTTTTTTTATTGGTCATAAATTTGCAACTTTAACTTAACTCCTGTATCTCCTGTGGTTACCGAGATCCCCATACTTCGACACAATTTGTATCATCCTGCAATCCTGTATAAAACAAAAGACTTTAAAAGCCTATGTAAATTTTAAAGTTATTAATTCAATTTAATAAGCAAATAATATTCAGACTTATGACCATTTTTTTTAACAGAAAAATTAATTTCCCAGATTCCTAAAACAAATAGGACTATTAAATAAATCGAAATATCATGTATTTTTTATTTTAAATACTTATTTCACTTCAATACTTCAAAAATTATATTTATTTAAATTTAGTTTTGTCATGTTATATTTATTCGAGGTTTTATTATTAGGTATTTTTATTACATATTTATATGTTTTGTATAGAGTTGTATAGAGAAAATATTTTTAATAAAGAATAAAGTTTTCGTTATTTATAAATTTCAATTATTTTAATAAATATGTTTTCTTAAACAAAATTTGATTTATAGAAAGAAATAGGTAAATAATGTTGGCGTAAGCATCCTATGAACTTTTAATTTTTGGACTGTTGGTTTAGTGAGAATAAAGAACTGGTTTCTTTGTGAACCTTTTTATTTTTTGCGACTATTGGGCTAAAAATTGTAGCCTCAATAAAGGGCTTAATAAATACGTCCCAAAAAATAAAAAGATTCACAAGGAAACTAGTAATTAGTCCTTTCATTCTTTATTCCCACTAAACCAACAGCTCAAGAAAGAATTACTTTTTGAGACACCGTGCTGTACTGTTTAGGTAAGTTAAATCTTTTATCTTAATATTTTTTCTCAAAAATATAGGCACATAGCTATTAAAATCAAAAATTTAAAGGGGAGTGGACTTTTAGGCGGGTCACCCTGTACCTAGAGCTGAACTCAATCAACGGTAAGCATAATTAAAAAATAGCTTTTAAATTTATCAGTCTTTTATTTTGTTCTCAAACTGAAAGTAATTAAATAAAAAATGTATCTAAGCACACAATAATTATACATGGTTAACTTCCCGTAAAGGGTAAGAAATTTCTTTAGATCTGGCAACGCACCGTGTAGCGACAAAAACCCGATTCTATTTTATGTCTTTAATAAAAATTTTAAAACCCGGCCACCACTTAAATTCGGCCGTTGTTTACAAACTCCGTAAATTTTATTGGAGCAGCACCAATCGATCACGCTTTTTTCGGCATCACTCGATCGTCATCCTCAAAAAGGACAAAAAATGCTATTTGCATTGGTTTAAGAAAGATAGAAATAATTTTTTTCGCGAGCCACGTTTGTTTTAGACATTAGGCATCTTCCCAAACACTACTCAATCAACGATTAAATGCATTATTTAGAAAAAGCCTATTTTTCAAATTACGCAAAGCATGTTCCATGTTAAACTGTCAAGAAGCTCGCCAGCGGGGTGTCGCTAGACGCGAGTTCAAAAAGAGAACTAGAAATCACTATTTTTAAATGATTTTGCCCAAATTTTGAATAGGGGGATTTTTTAGTCGCTGGTTACGCAATTGAAATCAGACTCTGAAAATTCAATAGGGCGGATTCAAAATGGCGGATGTGTTTTACAAGATGGCGAATAGATTTTTGGAAAATCATCGGATTTAAACCAAATTTCTTATAAGGTGGTTTTTGAGGTTGCTAATTCCGAAACTTAAGTCAAATTTGAAATGTTTGTGATGGCGGATCCAATACGGTGGAAAAAAATAAGCAAAAACAACAGATATTAATATATAAGGCATTATATAGACCATCTTAAAAAAAGCCCGCACCTAGACAGTTGGGTTTTTTTTTATTATTATAATTAAATTAGTTTACCAAAATATATCCAATTGTAAAAACAATTAACCTTGCTCCGAAGCTACTTCCGGCAAATAAGTAGCAGTCCTCTTGTTTCCCTTCTCGTTGACGAACTCGATCCGGATTCCATGCACGCCGACCTCCCAATCGAGGTAGTCGTCACCATCTTCGAAATGTCTTAGAATTGACACTGAAACACTAAGTTTGGCAAACTCGTCGCGAGTAATCGGGCTGAATCGCGAGTCCTTCACCGCGCTAGTAATGGCGTATTCTCGCAGACCCGATTGTAAGTTCATCGCGTTGAACGTTCCGATACACCCACGTAAACGTTTATCCTTGCCGATTTTCCAGGTCACAAACAACGGACTGAAACAAAAACATGGGTATAATATTAACCAGTTTAGCAAAAAAAATTAAGATTGTTCGGCTTCGGCAACATTCGGCCCCAGTGGTACCTTCGTTCATATATTCGGATTCGGCCGAAAAAAGCCGGATTTGGCCGAAGCTTTGTATCAAATCGCTGAAAACGAAGAAATGAACGAAGGTATTACGATTTATTTGCGCAAGGAAAAGCTGCAGGGAGGTCGAATAGGCCACACGCAAGGCCAACGACTCGTTGGCTTTACGTATCGGCCGATGCGACACACTTTGCACATTTTCTCCTTATGAACGTCAGCTAACTTAGGCTGATACAAAAATTGTATTTAACAATAAAATGATATGGGTACTTTGTTTAGCGCTAACGTATGTAACTTAAGTAAGGCGCTATTTGAATACCGCACGCGGTATTTATTGTGTTTTCAGAGAAAAAAATTGGCAACATGGGTAACTGGCCCTGCTCCATCAATCTAAAATATTTTTAACGATAGTAATAAAGTTTGATATTTGGAATGAGACACCCAATATATTATTGCATTTTGCGCTCCACACTGCTTTCTGATTATTTTTGTATAATACCTTTTTATACCTATCTTCAGTAGTTTTCTACTTCTTAAAAAATTTTTTTATGGTTTCTTCAAAACATAGCCCCAAATTTAAAATTTTTTATTACTACGTCACTGAGATTCGTAGAAAGTTTAATTTTTGGAGGTAATTTAGGAAGGTCCTGTATTTTACTTTTCAGTTGGAAAATTTGTTTTGCATTATACAGGATTGCTTAAAATTAGTGATTTTAGCGCCAGATACAAAAATAAAGAAAAGTGCATTTTTTAAATGGAACACCCTGTATAGTATGACACATTATGAAAGAAAATTTAAAAATCCTTGCAAATGATATATTATGTTCCTATACCTAAATAGTAAGGTTTCGAAAATAAAAAGCAAGTTTCTGTAAGAATTGGATTATTTTGGGATATATGCCTTAGATGGCTATGAAATGTCACAATTAGTGCATTAGTAGGGATAAATTTGCGCGTTTTTTTTTTAAATAGTGACTCGAAACTAATTGAAATGGCGAGAAATAAAGATAACGCTAAAATTTTAACATTTAAATAATAAAATTATAACAAATTTTCAAAATAATTTCCATTTACTTCAAAACATTCCAAAATCCTGCGTTGTATAGCATGTTTTGTCGCTGTTGTACTTCGGAAGGATCTAGTTGACCAATGCAATTGACGTAGTTCCTCTTTACTGTTTATCGGTGTCTTGAATACCATTTATTTCAAATTACCCAAAAAAATAAAAATCAAGTGGTGTAAGATCAGGTGATTTCGCGGGCCAATTCAATGGTTCCATACGCCTAAACCAGCGGTCATCGAATTTTTCAAATAGCTCACGTGTTACCTTCCGAGTGCAATGAGCGAGTTGAACTAACAAGTGCGATAATCTTCAAGCGTTAAAGTTTCTAGAAAACCATCTACTTATGAGCGCAAAATCTAAAGGTATTTATTGCTGTTTAATGACTCTGACTCTGTTAATAAAAGAAGCTATTTGATAGTCTTTTAGTAAATAAAAAACATTAAAGCTATATTTTTCTTAAAATACCATTTCCTTGACCGCGTGTGGGTTTTGATTTGATTTTTGTCCCGACTAACGCGTTAATTTTCAAAATTTTGTTTTGTTGTTTTGTCCATGGCGACATTTATACCATCTAAGGTAAATATCCCAAAATAATCCAATTCTTACAGAAACATGCTTTTATTTTCGAACCTTACTATTTAAAGGGATAGGAACATGATATATCATTTGCAAGGGATTTTAACTGTCTTTTATAATATGTCATAATATACAGGGGGGTTCCATTAAAAAAACACTTTTTTATTTTTGTATCTCGCAGTAAAATCACTAATTTTGACCAACTCTATACAATATAGAACAAATTTTCTTACTCAAAAGTAATATACAGGACTTCCCTACACTACCTCAAAATTTAAACTTTTTATAAATCTGTGACATAGTAATAAAAATTTAATTGAAGCCATTATTTTCAAATATTTTGGATTGATAGTTCAGGGCCAATTACCCAAATTTTCAAGAAACTCCTATGTGCCATTTATGGTACCATCGACCATCAATCACCATGTATATAGGGCTGCCATCACCTAAAATGACGACGCCGATTAAAAACTTAAAAATTTACATTGGTTAAATTAAGATTTTTGCTTTTCAGCTATTGACAAAAAATTACAAAATTGAGTATACAACAAATAAAATACTCAAATATTTAGATAGGTTCTAATAAATTTTAATTCAAAACAAAAAACAAATTTAATTGTAATATTTGTAAACAAACACAGTTTGGCAGCTTTTTCAGTACCTAATCGATTCGTAGTTTAGAGTGCACTAAACCAAATGTTGAGAATATCCTCTCTACTGATGCAACGAAGCAGCTGCACAGAACAGTTGTGTAATTATGGGAAGTTCTTTTCAATAATATCTGCGTTTTGTTGTGATTTCCACCAGTCAATAGGTTTTACAACTTTTCAGGATATCATCTTGAAACATAATATCGTTAAAAGGCTCTGATTTGGCAAGAAAATTGATGATTAGTGGTAATAAACCACTATCTGGATACAGTTCTTTTGCAGTTTGTAATGCAATATTTTTTCAGTATATGTCAAACTTTGTGTTTTCATTGGGTCGATAAGAAATGCCCGCAAATGATACGGGTTACACATATTATATCGATTTTAAATTTTTTGCAGTTGTGGTTAGTTTAAATTAAAAAAAAAATCATGATTTTTTAAAAATATTATATTTTTCGTTATGTGTCCTCTTTGAAATCCAGTTGGAAATTTGAAAAACGGTTGTCTAGAAAAATAGTTATAAATTTTTGTTTGTTAAATGACGGTTTGACTGTTTTTCAGCACTTATAGCTATTTAAATCAATTTTTAACCAAATAAATCTTGATAAAATTGAATTTGCTCTCCACCATTCTCTTGGCCTTAAAAAAATGAAAAAATTCGAGTACTCATAAGTCAGATTACTTCGTTCAGAAGGATTTTAAGAGCAAAAATCCCGTAGGGTAAATATTTACACGGGTTAGTAGTTTACAGGTAAAAAAAATGGGTTTGTAGTTCTAAAGTTAAGTGTGATAAGAGAGAGTTTATGCATACGGGACTTAAACATTTGAAGATTTGGAGGGCTGATCTGGGATATACATACAGAGTATACAGAATAGAAGAAAAGAAATATATCCACACTTGTAGGTGGTACTGCCTGTAGATGTTTGTAACACTGATGTAAATTTAAACCTCTTAAAACTTACCTAAACTATGCTCATTAAGTGATTCGGGATCCCGGGATTTTAAGAACCCTAATTAAAAGTTATTCTTGAAAAAAATTCTAAAGGTACCAGAAAGTGGGGAGTTTCTGAATGTAACTTTAAAATAAAAATTAATAAATCCTTCACATTTTAATATCAGTTTCAGAATACTACAAAGCTACACCTTAAAAATTGTATGTGTTAAATTCAAAACTGCCCATTATATCTTTAGGGGGTGAGAAGATAATTTTAAAAATATTTTTTTCCTAATAATGAAAGCTATTGACATACACTGGGATTACTAAATATATGCAAAAACTTTTCCCCCGGGCCAGTAATTGGATGGGTGACTACTAGTAAACACTGTGTACCGTGGGGTGTGATTCGCAATTCACAATAAACTGTAGGGCCCGTGTGACATTACCCAGGTGTTATTAGGCGGTAATGTCATCCATTTTTAAAAATTAAAAAGAAATTCTCTCTTTTAACATAAGATACAAGCTAAAAACGGTATAACTGATCAATCTTGATACATCTAACCATTTCCCAGACATTTGCATTCTAAAATCACAATGCATTAAAAAAAAAACACAAAAAAATAGGTTTTTATCTTAATTAGCATGATAAAATAATTTAAAACTAATGGAATTATAATATTAGGAATATATGTTTAACATAATCATACTTAAATATACTTAATCTATCTCAAATACAACTGGCCTTGAAAGAGACTAACAACAACTGTGGATAATAAAATTAATGAAGCTAATTAAATATTAATTTTAAATAGCAACAACCTACACAATATTTTTGTTGATTTTATGTTTTTTAAAAGATTGTAGGTATTTTTTTGCAACAAAAACAAAACAAACAAGGTTAGGTTATGATCATATGCTACGCTCTCATTTTGGTACTAGAGTTAAACCTGAATTAAATAGATCCACAAATGAAGTTGATTAAAACATTTGTGTACTAAGAAAAATAGGTCCTTGATTTAGTCCACGGACCAATTGATCCTCACAGTGTAAACTAGGGAATTTAGGCCTTGAACTAAAAACTTGATCTACCCTGTGTAAACAAGGCTAGTGAGAACTTTTATTTATACCTATTTAGATAAAATAAAGATGTTAAATTAAAAAAAAGCCATGTAAAATAAAGCTATATAAAAGTCTAATTATAAAAAAATAATCTTTTTAATAACAAAAAAATCATCACTCAAATTTAATTATTCCAAAAGAAAACTAATTAGAAATAGTTATCAAAATAAATTTAAGACATTTTTAATTAAGTAAGGTTGTTTTCAAAATCAAGTAAGGTCATCATTAAAATACAAAAAAAAAAGAACAAAGAAAATTTTTTGGTAAAAAATTGACTATATTGAACAGCAAGTAAGCCAGACAAAGGGAAAGACCCTCATCTTTGACAAGGAATTTTAGGCAGTAAGAATATGATTTGTACAATTAAAATATTACGATATTTGTTAAAAAAAGAGAAAATACTTTTACTTACTATGCATCGTTGCTAAAAGAAGGCGTCTTTGGAGGCGCCAAATTATACAAAATGGCAATTAGAGCACATCGAAACAAAAAGAAAACATTTCTGGCAAAGCCACCATTCCTGTGCCGTTGCTACTAATCAACCCATTGGTTGGGGCTGGCGTGGTACCATTACAGACTGGGACCGTTGATGAATTGTTTAATTTCTGTTTTTTGGTACCACAACAACCCGCAGCCATTTTTCCAACCCGAAGAACAAAACCACAACCAAAAACAGCTGAGAGAAAGTTCAGTCTTGTCAAAAACGGATGTTCGATTGGGGGTTTTCAAAAAGTGTAAAACATTAGCACGATACTAGTGAAATCGTTCATTCAGATGCGAAAACGCGAATCGGCGTTTGCTATTCTGATTGGCTGTAAGTTCGTATGACATCATAAGTAAGGGCAGCCAACAAAAATGTTATTAAAATTACCAGCTGAAATCATTGGACTAAAGTTTCGCACTGGTGTGAAACTAGGTAAAATTTTGAAAATGTAGCGCAGGTTTTCTTAATTCATTGGGAAGTCGGAGCGGCACTTTTAGCACTGGAGTTTTTTTTAGTTCCCCAATTGGGATGGACGACGTGCGTCCAAGTTTTTAAATAGATGAATGGGCCAAAATTTGAAGTCGTGTATATAAAAGATACAAGTAAATTTTTGCAAAACCTCAAGGTCAGCTGAAATCCATTGACAATTGCACCAGTGTTTTTTTTACCGAACTGGTGCAGTTCCGTGATTGCGAAGTGCCAAAATTTTCCAATACCCCAGTAGTTTTGATATAAAGTCTGCTTGTTGTCCAGGAATAGTGTACACTATTTTACAAAAATTTTGTGAATAAACCGTTAGTTTCCGTCAGGTAATTTAGGACTAGGGGGTTTGGTATGAATTCTGGTGTAAACAAAGTTTACTTAATTACTCTCACTCTAGAAGTAGAAGTTAGATGCATTTTTACTACAGGGCTTACATTTGTTTGTTTATAAACAAAATTTAAAGCCATTTTTTAATTTATTTCCGTAAAAGCTCCAAAAATTTCGGTCTAAAACGTGTTTGGTATGAAAATCAAATAAGGAACTTATTTACACTTGGTTCCACTTGTTAGACCTACACTTTCCTACCCTGTCCTACACTGTAACAAACAGACCTATAAACTAGCGTCTAGAGCCCTCCCGACCAAAGGGCTGGCGAGCTTCTTGACAGTGTTGACACGTGAAACATGCTTTATTATGCAGATAGCTACAAAAATTATATTTAAATGCAATTATTTGGGTTTTTTTTAATACGTCCCCGCATTTTCACGTCTGACATATAATTAGGGAAAATAAAAAGCCGCTTTAACTAACCAGAACTAACCATGACCGACTAGAACTTAGGGCTTTTGAATTATTTGTAGAAGAAACAAAATTTTAACAACGTATTAGAAAAAACCCGGGGAATATACATATATTTACACTTTTAAAATTTTTTATAACTTCTACCATATTAAAAATTATAAAATTTTTGTTAATAACTTTTATGTAGGGATAATTTAGACAAATTTAAAAGCCCTAAGTTCTAGTCGGTCATGGTTAGTTCTGGTTAGCACAGCGACGTTTTATTTTTCCCAATTATATTTCAGACCTAAAAATGCGGAGACGTATTAGAAAAGACCCATAATTTGCTTTTTTACATTAAATGCATTATTTAGAAAAAAACTATTTTTTATAATACGCGCCGAGCCTCTGCATAATAAAGCATCATTATGTTTGTGTCAACACTGCCAAGAAGCTCACCAGCCATACGGATCCTGAGCTGGGATTCTGTAAAAATATAAGGAAAGAGAATGTCAAAATAGGGATCACATGTCTTTGTTGCCCTTACAGGTAACTTATAAGTTTGTCACTGTTTCGAAAGAGATAGAGAAAAGGAATGTCAAAAAATTTGCTTACAGAATCGGGCCCCCGGGTTTCTCTAGACGCGAATACCTATAACTTCTTGGGGTATATACTGTGGTCAATTTCGAGCATATACCTGCTAGAGGCAGTCTTGCCGCTTGGTCATGCGAACAAGCGGGCGAGAGAGAAAGAAAATAAGGGTACAACTTTGCTTCTCGCTCCATGTGCTGATATTGCCGTGCCGCCGATTAATATCAGCACGCGGTTGTGCTCACCAATAGCTGAGGAGCGCATATTACTCTTTTATGGGTATTTTCCTGGCTTCTGCTTCAAGGAATTAGCAAGAATTTTTTTTCAAAAGCGGTTTTCAATAAATCAACACGACATATATTTTTATTATATATAACATAAAAGCCTGTTTTATTTTTCTTATGTATTTTATAAAAAACGGAAATAACATGCTGTTTTGTTTGGTATGTGATTCTTATGCTAATATTATGTAGAAATATTCATCATTTGACTTATTAACTAACAGATATTGTGAACAACTAATAAAATCATTGCCCTTGTGAACCTTTTATTCTAAATATATCATAGTTGTGTAATTATATTTTTCAAATTTAAGTTAAACCAAGAAAGTGTTACATAGTAAAGTTTCGCAGTCAAATAGTAATAAATTTAGTTGCAGTATCCCAAGGTATGCTAAGCTAGTGAGATAGCCCACAATGTTTTCACTATTCAGTTCAATAAGAACATATATACGGTTTTTATGACTGTCTGCAACAACAATTTTAAGGAACCCTTAGCACAAAAGGTAATCTTTTAAATGGTCAAACAAGCAATGTGGCCGGCTGGCTACATTAGAGATTTAAGGAAGATTTAACGCTAAGGCTTTCTTAAAATTGTTAGTGCAATCGGCCATAAGGGTCAAGTTTCTATCCAAAAATGTCGGTTTCATTAAGTACTGAGATAAACCAAATTATTTTTTGACTTGGCAAGTTTTTTACTGAACTGGCTATTAAAAAAGAACTGCTGTTTAGTTTCCAAGAACATAAATTAATAAAGCTAGATCAGTCAATACAAAAAAGAACTTGGGCAACGATCCATATACACCACTTGGGTTAATTTTAGATCTCAGTACCTACTTTAAGAAACCAAGATTTTTGGATAGTCTTTTTGGTATAATCTCTTTTTTCTAAGTTCAATAAATGAAATAAAATTTCATATGTTTATGTAAAACGATAATAACGTTATGATAGGGGAAAACCAAGTGAAACCTTTCCTGTAATTTACACACTGCGCGCCTTTGGCCGGAACTTGGCTTGGCGTTCTACTAGTCTAGTCAACAAGTTTAAAAATGTAATAATTCGGAATAAAACGTCTAAAAATATGGGCGATAGCTTATTAAATTTAAGAGGATGTCTAGAAAAATGTATTAAAAGGATTTTTTGGACGCAAAAATTGCAAAATTATTAACAAGTGTTGAAAAAAAAAAGGGTTTTTTGTTTTTTTTTAATATTCCGGGGAAACTTTTAAAACTCAGGGGAAACAAAAAAGTTTTCCCCCCAAAATAAAAAATTTTTAACTTTCGGAGTTCTATCTCCATTATTTATAATTTTTATTGAATATTGAAAAAACGCGACGCCCCCCCCAAACATGTACAGGGTCTTTGATTATATTTTTTGTTTTTGGAGCCTTTATTTTTTAAAAGAAAAAATGTTTTTTTTAAAAAAAGGCTTTTTTCCATGTTATTTTTGGGGTATCAGTAAAAATATATCGCATTAAAAATGGAAAAAAGCCAATTTAACTTTTTTAAATGGAACACCCTGTATATTATGAGCTACAACGGGTCTATTTTT
>JAHBCN010006159.1:0-50607 GCA_019359885.1 Listronotus oregonensis | reverse complement strand
CCTTAAAACGTGTTTGTGCGTGTTTAAGTTTAAGACATCTTTATAACAGTATTTTTATTTGAATTGTTGGTTTTGTGTGTGAATTAGTAGTATGGAAAAGAAGCAAAAAATTAATAGTGAATTCAGAAAATTCAAAGATCAGTGGAACATTCAGTATTTCGTAATTGAGTCCAAACAAGGCGCTATGTTTGATTTGCAATGAAAGCATAGCCGTTCTCAAAGAATATAACATTAAACGTCATTATGAAACAAAACATTTTCAAAATTACTCAAAATATGGAAGTTTGCGGACAGAAAAATTCGAAGCTATGCAGCGCGGATTGAAATCGCAGCATTCTTCATTTACAAAACTCAAAACTGAACAAGAGGCTGCAATTTGTGCCAGCTTTCGTGTGGCTCTTGAAATTGAAAACGTGGAAACCATTCACCGATGTAGAAATGATCAAAGAATGCAAATTGCAGTAGCCGAAGAAATGTGCCCGAAAATAAATTTTTTAAAAAACTGTCAGTGCGCAAACACTGTGGTCGAAGGGTAGAAAACATCGCTGAAAATTTTCCTCTCAACTGTTCGAAAAAAATGGACATTTTGAGTGGTTTTTTTTGGGCCCTTTGGGATGAGTCAACGGAGGGTTCAACTGCTCAGGTGTTGATTTATATTCGAGGAGTAGATAAAAGTATGAAGTGCACGAAGAACTTCTTGATATGTATAGATTCATGGCACAACTACTGGTACAGATATTTTTAAAGAATTTGATATGGCCATTAATCAAAAAAACCCTTTGATGGAAAAACGAAATGTATTACAACTGATGGGGGAAAAAACATGAGTGGGAAAGATAAAGGAGTGGTCGCCCTGTGTCAAAGGTTGTAGAAAATGAGGGGGGTTCAAACCATTAGTTTAAAATTTATCATTCATCAACAGTCTTTGTGCGGAAAATGTTTGGATATGTCTGACGTTCTGAAACCAGTCATACAACTGTTAATTTTATCAGATTTTTTTGGGTGAATCAGCAATTCCGACAATTTATTGAAGAGATTGGGGGAAACTGACACCTTATCATACTGCCGTACGCTGGCTTATTTTTGGGAAAGTCCTTCAGCGCTTTTTGAACTTCGAGCAGTGATCGAAATTTTTTGAATGAAAAGCATCGCCCTCTTACTGAATTACAAAAAACGCAGGTGTGGAAGTTAGCATTCTATGTTGATTTGACAAAACAGGGAACGAACTGAATTTGGGATTGCAAGGAGAAAACCAGCATCTTCCATTTATACACTAATATCAAATCATTCCGGAAGAAATTGAGACTGTTTCAATCACAACTACGAAGTAAATGTTTTTCACATTTTAAAACATGTGAAATATTCAGCCACACTACTGAGACGGGTTTCCCCCTATCGATTTTGCAATCGAAATTTGAGTGCTTTGAAGATAAATTTTGATACTCGTTTCTCGGACTTTGAAGCCATTGCGAATCAAATTAAGATTTTTCAGAACCTTTTGATACTGACATTAAACCCTAGCCCCGAACTTGAAATGGAAATGATTGATCTACAATGCAGTGAAAAAATTAAGAACAAATATCGAAACTCATCTTTTTTGGGAAATTTTTAAAAAGAGTCTTCCACTGACACAATTTGATAATTTGCATAGATTTGCTCGTGGTCTATTTTCTGTTTTTGATACTACTTATTTGTGTGAAAAACCTTCTCCAAAATGAAGTAAAAAAAAAATTTTACAGATCGAAATTAACTGATGAGCGTCTTAAATCTCTTTTAATAATTGGTACAAGTAAAATTAGTCCACAACTACAAACTATTGTCAGTGGAAAATATCAATTACATAAATCTCATTAGTATTTGATATGTCATTATGTTTGTTAAAAATTATGTGATTTTTTAAAAAAGTATAAAATGTTAGTTGGATTCATTTCAATAATTTGTTAGTTATTATATACTAAATTAAAAATTTTTGCATATTATACATGTCTTTACTCATTACAATTCTGTGTTTCTTTATCCAACTTTTCACAAAAAAATAACAATAAGCCTACAAGAATGTTATGAGTTAGGGAGTTTGCCCATGACCATATCAATATAGATGCATATTAATAATTTTTCAAAAAAAATTTAAAAAATTTGAAAACTAAATTTAATTTGCTATAAAAATTATTTGTTCTCTAAAAGGAGTTTTCAAGTATGCTAGTTTCCCGGGCCGGACAAAATCTGTCCGCGGGGGCCCGGTGTCCCTCGGGCCGTAGTTTGGAACCCCTGATTTAGCCTATTAAAAATTCAATAAATGGCTTAAAAAAAAAAGGGTATTAAGCGTATAACTGAAAAAATTTTGTTGACCTATTTCCCAAGTAAAGTGCATATGAGGAGCTCTACCTTTTGGTCATTTTATTCGATAATAGGAACAGAAATTACGCTAAAAATAATATGGATATAAAAGTTCACTAGACTTGTGACGTTTTTAAAGCAGCAGTCAAAGGAATGTTATAGCAATAGTCTTAGACAGAAAGAAGGGTAAATATTGGAAAAGTTAAAATAAACGCAAAGTATTAAAAATAGGTATATGACATACTTAATTAAATTGGGGTTTTTGTAAGATCTTTCAGAAAAATAATAATATATATGGTGCGCCTTTAAAAAAAACGAGATTTTTAATTTAAAAAAAGATCCAAATATATTCGTTTATTTTGAACCCCTGTAGCATCTAATTAAAATTCCGTTGAATATATCTTTTACGTCATCTTCGAATAACGCTAATATCAAATATGAATGATCTACCTTCAAAAATAATGGCGCTATCGTATTTTTTTTTAAGTGTGAAAATTATTTTCTTTTTTTAAAAATTGAAATATTGGAAAAACTATTAGGTTTAGGTATGCATTATTAGTAATAAAAAAGTTGAAAATTTTTTAAAAAATTTAAAAAAAAAAAATTTTAAAAAAAGGGTGTTTTATTTTAAAAAAGTATGTTTTATTTCAGCTTTTTTTTGCCACCCTGTATACTTTAAAATAATTTTAAATTGTACATCCTAAGAACCTTTCATCTTTTGTATTAACTATTTTCTCATAACTTTAGAAACCAATGAAATAATGAACTTTACTCTATCGTTGACTCACCCTGTACATAAAAGAATAAACGTGCTTTGTTCCTTTACGGTCATAAAAATAATTATCGATTTGTCTTTGTATTACAGCTTATTTATTTTACTGCACTTTAAAAATAAAATATTTGAAATATCCGGGCTTAATATCACAAACATTACGGATTAGATTCAGCTCTCGATAGCGACTGTATTTGCCTTTGAAATGGAGACATGAAGTTATTAAAATTCAATGCAATTTTGATTTTAATCGGTAATGAACGATGATGCATGAGTTTTTTTAGGTTTAAATATTTGTTTTACTAATGATGTTACATTTTTAAATAAAATGCCATAAATATAGACGTGTAAAGAATAGATAAGTGTGACCGAATAAAAAAATAAAAATTACCGATAAAGATTAAAGATAAAGAAATTTTTTTTTATATGTACCGGGAGTCCAAGTAAGAAAAGACGCCAGCCATATCTCAGAAAATGTTTATCGCACAGCGTTGGAAAAAATATTTTTAGTAATAATAGGTCAAGAGAAATAGCTGGAAATTATTTTTCAGTTTCTGAATTAGCCGCTAGGGGGCGTAACTGCAATCTTGAATCTAAGAAAGTAATGTTTCTGTGAATATTGCTATATTAACCCACCAAAAAAACACATGATCTTTAAAGTCAAGGATAATTTGAAACTTTTTTGTTTGACAATTTTTGCTGAATCTCTAAAAATAAAGTGGGGGGGGGGTATTTAAAGGTTTCCGTGAAAAAACACCCTGTATCTTCGAAACGGCTAAGCCGAATTTAACAAACTAAGGCTAGTTAAAAAGAGCTATATTTGGGCTATAAATGATATATTATTTGATGTCTTGTTAGTTTTACATGTCGCCACTAGAGGGCTTTTTTTGAAATTCCGACAAAAATGGTTAATTTTCTTAAAAAAAATGCATTGGTATGATTTTTTTAAAGTAGCTAAATGATGCCTAAACAAGCTCGCAAAAAGCATATCTCGATATCTTGTTCCTTACCTAAAATTTAGGCCAAAGAAAATTTTATACGTCAATATCTCAAAAACTATAAAAGCTACAAACAATTTTATATGACATAAAAAATATGTAATTTTACAGAACCTTTAATTAAGGTAATATCATCTTTTTGCCTAAATGCAATACTTTACGAATTATAATTAATAAATCGAGTTATCAGGATTTTTTTTAAGGAATACCCCTGAAACTCGATTTTTGTATTATAAGTCGTAAAGTATTCCATTTAGACGAAAAGATATTTAAACTTTAATTAAAGGTTTCGTTAAAATACATAATTAATGTCTTATAAAATTTTTTGTAGGTTTTATTGTTTTTGAGATATTGATGTATAAAATTTTCTTTGGCCTGAATTTTAGATAAGGAACAAGATATCGAGATACGGTTTTCGCGAGCTTGTTTGGGCATTATTTAGCAAAGTTTTAAATAAAAAAATATATACCATTGCATTTAAGTTTTCTTAGAAAATTAACTATTTCTGTCGGAATATCGAAAATAACCCTCTATCGGCGACATGTGAAACTAACAAAACTTAAAATATTATAACATTTATGGCCCAAGAAAAGCTCTTGTCAACTAGCCTAAGCTTTTTAAATCGGCTTAGCCGTTTTGAATATACAGAGTGTTTTCCGCGGAAACCTTTAAATATCCTCCACCAATTTATTTATAGAGATACAGCAAAAATTTTTGAACAAAACAGGTTTAAATCAGGCTCGACTTTAAACATCAGGTATTTTTTTGTTAGGTTAATATAGAAAAATTCACAGAAACATCACTTTTTTGATACAAGATTATAGCTACGCTTAGGGACCATTTCAAAAACTTGAAAGTAATTTCCAGTAATTCCTCTTGATCAATTTTACTCAAAATATTTTTTCCCCAACGCTGTGCGATAAACATGTTGGACACCCGATACTTTACTTGTATTTAAATAAATATGTGAAATTGCCCTTTTATGTATTTTCTTAGTAAAATCTGAAAGATACTTAAAAAATGATGATGACGTTAAAATGACATTATATTAACATTTTTTTATAAGTGACTATTTCTTAATTCGTTTTTATAACCTTTTAATTTTATTTAATACATTTTAATTTAAAAAAAATCGCAGAATAAAATTTATTATATTTTCCACTTTTGCCAGTATTAATTAAAAGTAGAATTTTTAAAAAATTCATTACCTATTTATTGATTTTTTATACAAACAACTAATGTACATACGTTTAAATAAAAAAAATTAAAATAATTTTAAATTTATTTTTTATTTGATTTTCAGCAGATTTTAAAAATTAAATTTAAAATTTAAAAACTGAGACTGACTGGTTACCAAAACATTGTTATGTTTTTTATTTTCTATTGTAGAAGAGTCCGTATTATTTAAAACATATATCACACCATTAAAAAATTTTATTTTATTTTATAAAAAGAAACAGAAAAGAATGTTATCCTACCTATGGCTATGGCAAAATAGCTTTCATGTAATCAGATGTGTTTCTGCAATAATGATATAATATTTCTAGTTTTGGGTATAATTTTTTTTTGCAGCAATTTTTTTTATTTCATCTCTAATAAATGCGACACTGCTTAAATTATTAGAAAAATGACCCACATTTCTTTAAAATAAAAAGCCAATAGACATTAATTTGATGTTAGACAAACAGTACAATTTCATTAAAATCGAGAAAGTTTATGTCGGAAATATTTTAAAGATATTACGAAAAGGACTCGGATATAATCCGTGCACGGAACACATAAAATAAAAGTTTAAAATCAAAATCTGAAATCGCATCGCATGCAAGCAACAAATGCCGAATGAAATAATAATATTTTAATCGAGCCTAATTTGTAACTATGCAAATATGACTTCTAAAATCGATATTGTAATAAATTGTTAAGGTCCTTTGGATGAATGTCTGCGTTTCATTGGCGTGTATTTATAATTTTCAAATGTATGATGCACATTTTTTAATTGAAAAGTTGCATAGCAAAGGCAAACATTTCAGGCCCATAATGGTATTTTTGTTTTCCAGTGAAAATGTTTTATTCCACATGTAAAATTTCGTTTGGCGAACGCGATAGAAAAGGATATAGGTTGAATAAAGTATATTTTTTATTATACTTACCTAGAAATACTACATTTTCAACTGTGTATAAAATACAGTAAATATGAAATTTTCAGAACAGCGCACGGAAATTTTTCCCGATCCCTTTGCCGTGCGCTAATACAAAAATCCATCCATAGAAACTGTTCATAACAACGATTTATTTATTAATGACATATTTTATTTTCTGTCAGTGAAATTTATTCCATTTTCTAGTGACGATATTCTCTTAGTTTATTTTTCTGAAAAGCCAAATCTATGAAGTCATCCACCTTATGGAGTTGATTCTCCATGATAAAGAGTTGTTTGGCAATAAAAGAAAATACTCACAACCAATATCCAAAAACTATCGCTTTTTTGAAACGACAAGCTGTAGGATATATACCAAATAAATCCAAGGTTCTTACATCAGAACAAGTAACCAAATTTTATGCGAAGCTTTAGATGGACAATATCTACTAGCAAAAGTAATTTTAGTGTTTGGCATCTTCGGCGCATGCCGCAGAGATGATTTAATACGTTTGAGTTTAGACGATGTGGAAGATAATTGGCGTTTCCTTGTCGTGTTCTTACGAAATGGATAAACTCATAGGTCAAGAAGTTTTACCATTACCAATGAAAATTGCATATTCAAGCAATGTACACTTTACCGTAAATATGCAAATCTCCGCCCTAAAAATATGGAGAGTAGAAGATTACTTGTTGCATACAGAAACCAAAGATGTTACGCTCAACATGTTGGGTTCCATGCTATCAGTGGTATTCCAAAACTTGTTGCAAAATACTTAAAACCAAAAAATCACGAAGAGTATACCGGACATGGGCTAAGGCGTTCTTCGGCTACCATGTTGGTAGGAAACGGCGGTGATTTGCTCACTTTGAAAAGACACCGAGGATGGCTTTCTTTAAATGTAGCAGAAGGATATATAGAAAAGTCCATACAAAGAAAAATTGAAGTATCCCAAAAGTTGTTTAGGCCTTGTAACTTGGAAACTACACAATCTGTAACAGTCAATCAAGAGAACCAAAACATACACGAACACTCCGCTGAAACATCTTTAGTTCAACAAAAAGAAATACAAAAGAGATTAAGTTTCTAAATATAACCATTACTCATAACGGTTCCGTCCAAAATTAATTTTCTTAGATATAATTAGCTTGTAATTTTTTTCTACTAATTTGTTTTACTGTTTTAAAAATAAAAATAAATAATAGCAATTTTTTAAATCATGTTTTTGCGATGTTTTTTGTTTATGTTGTTTTCAGGTATTTAAGTATAATAAAAAACATTGTTCATTACACGTCCAGAAATGGATTTTTTCCGTTCTTGCATGGAATTTGTCACGCGCCACAGAAAAATTGTCATTTCCGTACTGGCAATGAAATATACTATTTTGAACTTCTGTGTTTCTTTCTTATTTAAATAATCCAAATTGTAATTGATAAGCTTCTTCAGCCTTTTTTAATGTATATTAAGTAAGTTACATGGCTGCAAGTCTATTTATACAGAAACTGAGTGCACTAACGCATGGAATTATCTAGTTTCAAGGAAAATAATTTATTTGAGAAGAAGTGGTTTTTAAAAATTTCTTATATCTACGGAAGATTTGCTAAAGCATCCAGTGTTTTGGTTAATGGCTGCTGCTTCCTTTAATTTCCTTTTTTTCCAGTGTTTCTCTCGGTGTGTGATTTTGGCATCTGACCTTCTATATCTCCTTGGGTCCAGACTTTTCAAAACAAAAAAGACCAATATACCCATAAAAGAACACCAGAGATGCACAATGAAAGGCGAAAAGAAAGAGTCTGGGTCAAATACCAAAATTTGTACGACCGAGAGCAACATTGGAAGAAAAGAAAATTCCAGGAAGAAGCAGTCATCAACTAAAACCCTCAATTTCAAGTCCATCACTTGCATGCCTTAGAGCACTTAGTTTCTGTATGAATAGCCTTGCAGCCATGTATCTTATTTAGTATTCACCTGAAGATAGCCAAATATACTTATGAGTTGAAACGTTATTTAAAATTTAAAAATGCCATAATCTAAATAAAGTTTTTTTTAAATAATTAAGTTATAAATAATATACATAAAAAAGTTTAAGTTCAGTTTAATTTGTAACTATGCAAATAGAAAATATTAAATCAATATTATAATAAATTGTTTAGGTTGGTCGAATGTCGCGTTTCACTGGCGTGTAGTAATAATTTATAAGTGTCTTATATACCATTTTTAAATTTATTTATTTTTTATTTTTGAACGAAGGCACAATACCTAAGGCCAATGCAATGCATAGTCTTAAGACATGGAGAAAAAGAAAAGACATTAACATGGAACTACATGGTAACATGGTACTTCGGTTCAACTTTAGGGATAAAAAACCGGATGTAGTAAGACTAGTACTTTGCGTTGCTTTAATTGAACTTGCTAAAGATAAAATTATATTGGTTAATATTTCGGGGCCGTAAAAATGCCTAAAAAAAAAACAGGTGCCTCACAGTTCGTCGATGCAAAATAGGAGAATACAATTCGATTCAAACTAGGAGACTTGGAAAAAATATATGTGCATTAACCAGCCTTTTTCTGCAGATCAGGCTTAGAGTCTATCTTAAAAAAATTAAAAATATTAGGATTAAGGTTGCAATCGTCACAAAAACTACAAATATGATTAAGTGAGCAAAAAGAAACAATATTTATGTAATGACCAATAAGAATTGGTGCCAATACAATGTCTTGGAGTACTTCAAAATTAATTTAAATGAAGGTAAAATAATCATCATCGACAATAGATATAAGTTAAGCAAAAAAGGAATTGGAGAGCTAGCAATAAAGCTAAGAAGAAAAAAAGCAGAGAAAAGTGAGTTTAAGAAGCTCATCGAGGTTTGAATTAAAACTAAAGGTACAAGATATGCTACGGATCTTTTGTGAATGAATCTGTCGTCCATCATAAAAAGTTGTGTGTTTTTCCATATACTTTAAAATTCGACAATAAATTAATTTTTCAATGTACAAACCACTGAGAGAAAAAATAAGTAGTTTGAAGAAAGATTTTAAGACCCTTCCTTGGGAATAGGTGGCACAAGGGCTGCCATTAAGCTATCTAAAAAACTCCTTTGTTATAGAAAATTCGAAAAAGGCGAGTAAGGATAGGCGCAAGTTTAGTAACCCGTTTTTGATAGACCGTTGTTGGTATGCCATTTAGTCTACATGCAAGGTACATGAAAAAATAAACAAAAAACTACCTTCAAAATTTTTGTTGCACCCTAATTTGTAACGTTTTAAAATGAAAATAAGAAAATCAAGATTGCTATAATAAGTTAAAGTTTTTGGATAAATATGCATGTGATAAATGTATGTTACTTACATGCACGACTTATAAATGTATGATATACAATTTATAAAGTTGCAAATTACAAGGTAAATAATGGAACTAAAATAGAAGCTTAAAACAAAAAAATTAGTTTTTCTACGTAAGTGCTTTTTTCGAAATATTACTGTATGTGCTAGCTACTTCTTCACTCGTTAGATGCTTAAAACCCATTTGAAGAGAAGAAAAATTACGCTAAATCACTTAATGTAGTTCACTGGTAAAACAGTTTTTATTAAGAATTAAATAAAATTAAAATATAGGGATAATAAAAGTGTCTTTTGTCTAATTAAAAAAAACTAATTTTTTTTATTGTTTGTGAAACGAAATATTAACAGTCAAATTGTGCATATGAAAGCCAGGCATTCATTTCGAAATATCTCGAAAACGGTTTTTACGATATTTAAAAAAAAACAAAAGCAATATATTTTAATTTATTGCCCCTTTTGTTTTAAAGATATTAATTTTTGAAAGTTTACTAGGTCTGTTTGTTATTTAGGAAGGTGTGAAAGGTGTATTTTAGGACTAGGTGGGTCCAAAAAATGTTAAATAATGTAAAATATTACTGAATAACGAACAGACTGTTTATGTTGTGTGTACAGTCTCCCACAAAAATAATAATTTTAAGCATTGAGAACCTCTAACTTGTGGTAAAGCGTAATCGATCTTATTTGGAACAGTGCTAAATTTGGGATAAATTTAAAACACTGCATCACGAATTAAACTAAAATAGGAAAAAATATAATGATCCGTATTGGTACTAGTCCCAGTCCGTTTAAAAACCAAGTTTTGTTAGAAGAGATTGGCGAGTTCGGCGCGAATGGCATGGAAAAGACGAAGACAAAAGATGTTTATCCCAATCTTGCTTTGATTTGTGGACGGGCCAGGCTTTACTTAGTACAAGGCAATAACTTTGTCCACGACTGTGGCGAGAAAACTACATTAAAGAGTGTTCTTGTCTCTTAGATCAAATATGCATCTCGAAATTAAACCTATTTTTACTAAAAACTTAATTAAATATTGCGGATTAAACTACCACAATTTTCTACGAAAACTTGTTATCTTGAATCCGCTAATATTCAGAAACACAATTTTGCACTTTATTTAATACCCCACCGCTACACAACAATACACAAATTAACACGAAAATGAGCATAACTTCAGAAAGACAGCGACACAAAAACGAGCCGAACCTTTTGCATTGTTTGCGAAAATTAAACGCGGTTTCGCCACAATGCGATTTTATCTTCGCTATCTAATAATAAAATATGGGAAGTGGTGAAATTACTGGTTGCTTTATTACGGCCATCTTGGAACTTTTGGTTTTCGGGATTTGTTCTGGTATTTATGCCTTGTGCAGTTTTCTGATATTTTAATGTTTTTCTTAACATCATCGATACTCACTAATTTTTGATACTTTTCTAAATAAAATAGTCCAATAAATGAAGGGACAAAGCTGTAAATAAATCTGTACAATTTTCCCTTGTAGCGCAATTTTAAGGTCTTCGGGAATGCTTTCGAGCGAAAAAAAGTTTATTAACATTAACAGGTGGGAAAGGGCTGAAAATGGCCCCTCAAGGCCCGAAAAATGGATTTTCCGCTAATATCTGTCAAAATATGCAAATTGCAAAAAATTTGGTTTTAACAAAAAATAAAGATCGCCTTATATTCTACAAAAATGGTCCTTATACTTTTTTTCAAAAAATCGATAGTTTTCGAGATAACGGGACCCAAAAGTTCCCTCATTTCATTTGCTGCTCTTCCGCTAGAATTCCGCTATCTTCATGGATTCACTTATAAGCGGGCGGACGAATTGTTCCATTACTCGAGCAATAATGTACATTTTTTAATCATTCAAAGTTCATCGGAATGGAAAAACCCGTACCCATCATTGCATATGAGTTTGGGTCCAGTTTGATTTTTCTAGAATATTAAAAAAAGCAGTCAAATTTTTTTTCTTAATATTTTTAGAGTATTTTATTAATTTATTTATATTTTTTTAAAAAATGGTTGGTATTAACAATTGTTTTTTATAATGGGACCCTAGCAAGTGTTTAAAGATCCCAGAAAATTTCCTTCACCATCTTTCTTGCATTTTGATAAAAAAATCTTTTGATCTGCATTTTTAGCCGTTTCTGGAGTTCTAGAAAACCTCTAAAATAACCGCGAATCAAAAACTCATCCTCTATTGAAATGCTTTTCAATGTACCGGGTGTTCCACTAAGAGAGGTAGTCGGCTATATCTCAGAAACTACTAATAGTATAATTTTCGGGGAAAAAAATTTTAGATAAAAGTAACCAAGGGAAATTGGTGGAAATTATTTTCAAGTCTGTGGGATGGCCGCTAGATGGCGTAAGGGTAACGTCAAAACATAAAAATATACATTTCTCAAAAAAATATTAAATAAAGTGTATCAATAAGTAGTACTATTTTAATCTTTAATGTTTTCTAAACAAAGAAGCTACAGGTGTAATTTTTGTCAGTTCTAAAATAAAGTGGTGGGGGAAGGTTAAAGTTTAATTTAGAAAAGTGCTAATAACTCCGGTTTGCTTTAACGAATTAAGTGAACTTGGTCTCGTTTAAAGACATTTTTAAGCTTTATTTTCAGGTATATAAACTATTGCTAACTCATCTTACAAACGCCGCTAGAGGGCGTCAAGGTAAAAACTAACTTATTTTACAAATTTTTTGAAAAATTTAAATACAATGATATATACCTATTTTACATATTTAGATAGGGGAAAAAAATCCCAACAAAACGGCGAAAACCGCATTTTAATATCTCTTTTCAAACCGAATATATTAGCAAAAATATAAATACGACATAGAGACGTAGCGCATTTAACGACACAATGTTTTCTACTAGGCCGATTTCTTTAGGTAAAAATTAAATTTATAAATTTTTACAAAATCTAATGACACATACTGCATGATTTTTATTTATTTTAACCCATTTAACGACATTAAACAACATTAGATAATTACCAACCTATAACTGTAATAATCCATCGAGCCTGGTCCTTATCAAGTTAGATTTGAAAACAAAAGGATGCTGAAATGTCACAAATCCAACAATTTTTATTTCAAAATATTATTTTAAGTGTTGTGCTATTGTGTTCTTTAAAAATGCCTTTGTTGCTTGAGGATTAAACTCTATATAAGCTAAAACGTTGATGACATTTTCCTCACTTCTACGGCGTCTGCGGTGAAAGGGGCGAAGAACACTTCCCGTGGTACAAAAGCGATTTGCTAAACAAGTGAACATTCTGCTGCCTAGGGATGAGCAATATATTATTATCAGTGATGTAATCGCCGTTATTGAAAAATCGCCAATAGCAAACGTTAACTAAAATTGCAAATAACGGCGATTGACAGAAACAGCGATTTTTTTAGAATATGCAAAATCGCGTCAACTAACATGCAACACAGCTTATCGCTTTCCATCGCATCGAGTGAAAAGAGCGAAATGCAACGTATTTTATTCCAAGAGTTCTCGACTCCATCTTCACGCACCTCACTGATCTATGAAGTAGAATTATAGTTTTCTATAGTATTTCAACAAAAGCATTTTTAAAGAAAACAATAGCACAACACTAAAAATAATATTTTGAAATAAAAATTGTTGGATTTTTGACATTTCAGCATCCTTATGTTTTCAAAGCTAACTTGATAAGGACCACGCTCGATGGATTATTACAGTTATAGGTTGGTAATTATCTAATGTTGTTTAATATCGTTAAATGGGTTAAAATAAGTAAAAATAATGTAGTATGTCATTGGATTTTGTAAAAATGTATAAATTTAATTTTTACCTAAAGAAATCAGCCTAGTAGAAAACATCGTGTCGTTAAATGCGTTACGTCTCTATGTCGTATTTATATTTTTGCTAATTTATTCGGTTTGAAAAGAGATATTAAATTGCGGTTTTCGCCGTTTTGTTGGGATTTTTTTTCTCTATCTAAATAATATCATTGTATATAAATTTTTCAAAAAATTTCGTAAAATAAGTTAGTTTTTACCTTGACGCCTTCTAGCGGCGTTTGTGAGATGAGTGTAGCAATAGTTTATACCCCTGAATATAATGCTTAAAATGCTCTTCTAAACGAGACCAAGTTCACTAAATTCGATTAAAGCAAACCGGAGTTATTAGCACTTTTCTAAACTAAACTTAAACCTTCCCCCACCACTTTATTTTAGAACTGACAAAAATTACACCTGAAGCTTCTTTGTTTAGAAAACAGTAAAGATTAAAATAGTACCACTTATTAATACACTTTATTTGATATTTTTTTGAGAAATGAATATTTTTATGTTTTGACGTTACTCTTACGCCCCCTAGCGGCCATCCCACAGACTTGAAAATAATTTCCAGCAATTTCTCTTGGTCGTTTTTATCTAAACATTTTTTTCCCGAAAGTTATACTATTAGTAGTTTCTGAGATATAGCCGACTACCTCTCTTAGTGGAACACCCGGTACATTAAAAGCTACAAAAGATAACTGAGAACAGGCCTTCAACCTCGAGGGCCCCACTTGACGAAGTTGATGCTTTTGGAAAATATGTTACAGCCCAATTAAGGGACCTCCCTTGAGAGACAGACTTAAACACCAGGAAAAAATACAGACACTTATTTCAAGGAAAAGATTGAAGCTGTTGGAATGCCCATCTAGAGAATCTCCAATGTTTTCTGGCATATCCTCCCTACAACAGTCAGATTTTGTCCATAGAAGTAAGGGTGATTTTAAACGCTTTTTAGCACTACTATGAATTGATTCAATAAAAATTTGTTCCAAGAAAGGCAATTTTTTTATACCTAGCCGATAATTATAATTAAAAATCTACAATTTTTTTATTTATTTTCTTTCCAAAAGTAAGGGGGCGCGGGGGCTGGTGAAGGGGTGAAAGTAGGGCGATTTATTGCACATTAACCTGTTTCACTAATTATCCAATAATCCAAAGACCAGCGCGAGTGCTGGAGGGTTAAAACAATAAAATAACCACTTTACGCCTATTACTAACTGGGTAACCTATTAAACTCACTGTACACATTTATTGATCTAACCTTCATGTAGTCGTTTAATGCTGTCGTTATTGCTCTGAGGACATCTGACATGAAACTTGAAATTGTGTTTGCTGGTACTCGAAAAAAACTGCAAGAGATTGATAGGCATCACCACTTGCTAAAAATCTTAAAGCAATCTCAAACTTTATACGGGGGGAAATTGCGTTTCTCATTACCGTATTAGCTTTTGAAATTTGACCTTCAATTAATGATAATAGCTCATTGAATTGGTCCACACTCATCCTAGGAATTTTTCTATATTCTTGAGGATCTTCATCAGCAAGTTCTCTTAAAATCGTTGCGACGTCCCACCCAATCCTTGACCCAACAAGATCTATAACTTTTTAATATCGCATGTAATTCTTCACTCAGAAAATGGACTTCTGCAAGCACAACAGCTTCAATAGCGTCATCCACTGCATTTTCGTATTCCTCCTCAAATTCATCATTTTTATTGCAGAACAGAGTTAAGATGAGTAATGCAGAACACAACTTCCGTGCTGCCGCACTGGCCGCCACTAGAACAGTTTTGTTGGCAGCCAGAACTGTCCCGTGTGCATGGCTACTGTTTGGACAATACAGTGGCCGCCACTTGTGGACGCCATTACTGGCTGCAATTACTGTCCCCGTCTGCAAGGACCTTAAACATGATGCAACCAGCAACACCTAAAAACGTCTTAAAAATCATATTTTGCTCCTGCAAAACAGATTGCGGTTTAGCAAGTGGACTTCATTGCTTACCGGCTTGCATTGTTTGCCGTGGAAATGACTGCGATAACCACCCACCACTTGAAGAAGATAAAATCTTTGATATGCAAAATTAAAATTAAATTTTCTATTTTTTGTATATGTGAGTTAAGAATTTTTTTTAACATTTAATGAAACATTTTAAGAGTTTTGATAAATAACTCTTAATAAAATTTTACTTATTTATATTTTATAATATTTTCTTAAATATCTTATATGAAATATGTTTCTCGGAATTGTTTTAATCCTAAACAAACACATAAATTTTTAATTTTGTTATGTATATTCATTATACAGGGTTTTATTAAACATGCGGCAAAAATTGAAGAGACTATTTATTAGACTATTCTAAGGATATTTTGTCCTTTGATGATTTTTGATGGGGCGCTTTGTTTTGAAGATACAGGGCGAAAAAAAATTTCGACAATAACAATTTATTACCAAAAATTACATGTAATGTTTCTTAATCTACAAGAACTGTTAAAAATGACTACCCCCGCTCGTATTAAACACAGAAAATACACGTCAAATAGACAAAGTCAATCAGTTTCACCCTATTCGACACATACAAAATGATCACTTACGAGACATACTAGCTTCTTAGTATACTTAGGCGATTGTAAGATGAATCTTTTCGCCTGCCTTGGCATGGACCGTCATTCCAGTGAGACTCTTTTTGCCGCTTTTTTCATTCTGTGAGTTCTTTTAATGGGTAACTTCTAGTAGAAAGCAGGAGAAAGGTTATTGTTTGAAAAATGGGGCCTGTGCACCCACTTTGGCTAGTTGGTCGATAATTTCATTGCCTTCCATCCCTTGTGACATTTCAGTTTGGAAGATGGTAGGAGATTCTAGGGAACTTGCGAGTCTACATTTGGCTCTGATCACTCCTGGCTCAACTCCTTCTTCCATCTTAGATCCGCCCGTATAAGATCAGCAAGCCACGTTCTAGTTGTGATATATTTTCTCTTTTAATTGGCCGCTGTGAATTACCACTTCAAAAGAGCGTCGAAAATCACGGACCACGGAGTCAATTCATATTGACTGTCTGCAGCCGTTTGTAGTAATGGGAAAGTTTTTAAAAGATACCAACGGAAATGTTGGATTTTTTATTACTTGGTAGGTGCAGTGTAGTACGCTATACCTTTATTTCGGCTATGTTAATAATTTTAAAATGACCAAAAAATTGGATAGTTGATATCTTTTTCGCCCTGTACCTTCGACACGATATCTTGGAAACTATGAAAAATACGAGAAATTATTATGAAACCATTTTTGTAAAAAATTTAATTATCTACGAAAAAGATTTCATAAAAAAAAATACGAAAATAAATATTTAAAAAGTTACGGCGATTAAAAAAAATAATTATGCTGAATATTGTTTATACAATAAAAATACTTGTTTGTTTCTTTCAAAGGTTTCTGATTTTGTATAATATAGAAAAAAATATATTAAAAACAAAATTATTAAAATCGGAGCTGTTTTTGAGGCCTTCCAACTAAAATGCTCCATTGACGCTACTATAAGAAAAAGAACTCGAAAAAAAAACATAGAGTTCTAAAAGTAAAATGTAAAAAACTTATGAAAAATCATTTTAGATCTGTCTTTAAAGATATTTCGCATAGAGCAAATATCAGGTCTCATCTTCCTTCATCTGCCTAAGCCTCTAAGAAAATTTGTAAAATTGCAACAAGCAAACAGCAATATTCAGTCAAATAGCCCAGAGGCACAACTCGAGTCGCTTCATTATGGGATAGGAAGGGAGATGCGGTAATAGACAGTGTGAGTATTATGGTGGTAAAGTACCAAGCATCAATTGTAAATATGTTCTATATTGTTGTGGTGAATTTATTTATTAAAAAGTCCTAGGTGGAAAATGTGAAATTAATTAATACACCACCTTTTTTAGTTTTTAAAATAATAAATTTACTAGTTACAACAGATTAATGTCATTTATATAACGTCATTTATAAAACGATTTTAAAATTTCTAATATTTTTAGTGGCATTTCTAGTCAAATTGTTATACATTATTTTTATCTAGAAAACGTTGGTAGACTTGCCACTAAAACGTAGAAAAATTCCTGTTTTTTTTTTTTTGGTTTTTTTGTTTCAGGCGATCTGCATGTTCAGAGGAGTCAATAGGACTAAGTACACTCAGTATCTATACCTCGCGACTAGGACCGAAGCGGTCTCATTGTACAAAGATTTCTTTGAGTAATCAGTGCTTTTAAATTCCAAGCATCAAGTTTATACAAGTTGTAAATAAATGGTCAATATTTTTAAATATACAATATAAATATAAAATATACAGGGTGAATCAGATTTTATAAAAAAAATGACATTTGATAAAATATATTTTTTATGAAAAAAACATTCTTTAAAGCAAATACTTTAGTTTTACAAAACAGCAAGTTTCATTTAGGGTTATAAGGATGGTTTATTCAAAATTTTGAAAGGTACAGGGTCTTTGATTATGTATACGTGGCTTCTGGAGCCTTTACTTTTAAAGACAGAAAAAAATGTTTTATATAAAAACTGTAGGTTTTTTTCCGTATTATCTTCTGAAGTTATCAGTAAAAAAATATCGCAATAAAAAAATATAGGCAACTTCAACTTTTTTAAATGAAACACCGTGTATATTATGCGCTAAAATAAAAGATCTTTTTTCTGATTTCAAATAAATATATATATATATATATATATATATATATATATATATATATATATATATATATATATATATATATATATAAATATGTCCACGGGGTGTTGAAGAGAAAAAACTTTTTATTTTTGATTTTATCGAAAAAAAGTTATCTTGATAAAAAATTTTGCTATTTTAGAGTAAGATTGCAATAGAAACATTTGACATATTTTATACGCGGTGTTCAGAAAATTGAAAAAACTTAAAATGGTAAAAAGTAAAGTGCATTTATTTGTGAAGATATGGAAATAAATTACTAGGAAAAGATTGTTCAAAATTAAAAGGTAGTCTCTAATATCAATTTTCAAAAAATCGGCCTACTTTTATTTATTTGTGATTAAATAAATTTTAATACCAATTTAAATTGTTAATATTAATTTTATCAAATTTTTGCTGTTAAGTAAGCTGACGTTTCTGCGGCTAATAAATTATAAAAGCGAAATGTCAATACAGCTTGTCACTATCAACGCCTACTAGTACAATAAAGAGTTGTTAATTTGGAATTAGATAATATTAAAATAATTTTTATCACAAATTAATAAAAGTAGGCCGATTTTTTGAAAATTGATATTAGAAACTATCTTTTACTTTTGAACAACTTTTTCTAGTAACTTATTTCCATATCTTCTCAAATAAATGCACTTCACTCTTGAACCATTTAAAGTTTTTTCAATTTTCTGAATACCGCGTATAAAATTTGTTAAATGTTTTTATCCCAATCTTACTCTAAGAAGTAGCAAAATTTTTTTAAGAGTAGCGTGTGTTTTGATAAAATTAAAAATAAAGAAGTTTTTACTATTCAACACCTTTTCCGTGGACGTACTGGTGTGTCCACGGAAAAGGTGTTGAATAGGAAAAACTTCTTTATTTTTAATTTTATCGAAAAAGTTACTTGTAATAAAAATGTTTGCTGCTTCTTAGAGTAAGATTGGGATAGAAACATTTAACATATTTTATACGCGGTGTTCAGAAAATTGAAAAACTTAAAATGGTACAAATGTAAAGTGCATTTGTATGCAAAGATATGGAAATAAGTTACTAGAAAAAGTTGTTTAAACGTAAAAGGTAGTCTCTAATACCAATTTTCGAAAAAATCGGCCCACTTTTATTTATTTGTGATTAAAATTTTATTATCAATTAACTAATTCCAAATTTTTGTACTAGTAGGCGTTGATAGTGATAAGTTATTGATACTTTGCTTTATAATTCATTAGCCGCAGTATCGTCAGCTTTAAATGCTTACTTAACAGCAAAAACTTTGATAATAAATTGATATTAAAATTTAAATCGATATTAAAATAAATTTAATCACAAAAATAAAAGTAGGCCGATTTTTTCAAATATTGGTATTAGAGACTATCTTTTAATTTTGAACAACTTTTCCTAGTAACTTATTTTCATATCTTCTCAAATAAATGCACTTTACTCTTGTAACATTTTAAGTCTTTTCAATTTTCTGAACACCGCGTATAAAATATGTTAAATGTTTCCATCCCAATCTTACTTTTAGAAGTAGCAAAATTTTTTATCAAGAGTAGCTTTTTTCGATAAAATCAAAAATATAAAAGTTTTTTCTCTTCAACACCTTTTCCGTGGACATACTGTATATATATATATATATATATATATATATATATATATATATATATATATATATATATATATATATATATATATATATATATATATATATATATATATATATATATAAAAAATGTTTTAATAAATTTGACGTATTGATATTGTAAAAAGTTAAAATTTATCATTTTAACTATTAAAAATAGTTTGTATTGCTTTTTTGTCAATGGGCTATTCAGAAGAACAAAAAATCGCTATTATGCGTCTTTTTTATGGTAATAATAATAATGTGACGACAGTGCAAAGTGAATAATACTTATTATATCCTTAACAACGGGTACCAACTATAGATACTATTAAATACATAGTAAGAAAGTTTATTGAACAAAAAAGCTTTAAAATGAAGAAAAGGAATGCAGCACGAAATAAATTCAATGTTTTGTATATCCTCGTTTTTCAGGATAATTATTATACTTTTTGTATTGGACTAGCATTAACTACTTTAAATAATTTTAGAAAATCCTAAAATATCAATCTCGGATGCGGCATCTAAACTTAATAAAGCAGATAATAAAATTTATTTAACCTTAAAATTTTACAAATTTTATCCTTATAAATTTATGTCCGTTCAGAATCTTCCTGAACAAAACATGCAGGACCGACCTAAGTATGCATTGGAAATAGCTAGGTTTATGCAGCAGAATCCAAAGTTTTTAATTAAAATTATATTCACCGACAAGTCTTCCTTCACTCTAGCAGGAATGTTTAATCACAAAAATAAACATTATTGGTTCAGAGAAAAATCTCACCAAATTCAGCAACATAACAATTTTATTGTTTCCATGGCTTTCTCGATACTAATGTGAAACTTTTTTGTAATTTATTAATAATTTAACCTAAAATATCTCAAAAATTGCTTCATCCAAATATTATCAATGTATATATATTTGAAATCAGAAAAAAAAGATCTTTCGTTATAGCGCATAATATACAATGTGTTTTATTTGAAAAAATTAAAGTTGCCTATATTTTTTAATTTTTTTATTGCGATATTTTTTAACTGATAATTTTAATAGATAATATGAAAAAAATCCTACAACTTTTATATAAAACATTTTTTTCTGTCTTTAAAAATAAAGGCCCCAGAAGCCACGTAAATATAATCAAAGTCCCTGTACATACAAGGTGCCACAGATTCGGGCATGCATGGGGATCTCGGAAACCGTAAGAGATCGAAGTCATAAATTATGGAAATTGTGTATTTGCGAAAAAAAAATGTCCACGAAAGTTGAAAATTCCGATTACTCCGGAGATATCCGAAAAAAAGCCATTTTGTTTTTATTTTTTCTGACGTTATTTAAAGGATATGAAAAAACAAAAGACATTTCATATGGCCACTTTTTAAGGTCTACAAAACATTTGAGAGATTTTCCGTACGACGTTTGTTTTCGTTAAACCATTATCAACTTTATTTTTTTAAATACGGACCGGGGTTTTTTTATTTAATTTTTTTTAAATCTCTTATTATGCCAATTACAAAAATGTATAACGCTTAATATTTATTAACAAATATGGAACGCCCCTATAAGAAATGATGTGCGTTCCTTGTCTAACTCATTGTCTCTTATGAAAACTATGTTTATTTAACAGAAAAAAATTTGGGTTATACACTTGTTTGGATTATAACTGTTCAAAAAAATGCAATAAACAATTGAGTGTCGTATTTAAAAAATTAAGTTGTTGATGGTTTAAGAAAACGAAACGTCGTACCGAAAAATCTCTTAACGCTGTTTTGTAGAGTTTAAAAAAATTGGCCATGAGAAAAGCCTTTTTTTTCCATATCTTTTAAATAACGTCAGAAAAAAAATAAAAACGAAGTCGGCAAATTTTGGTTTTTTTTGGATATTCTAGAAGCAACTTTCTAAAGTGGACATGTTTTGCAAATACACAACTTTGCCATAATTTAACGATTCTATCTCCTGGTTTCGAGATCCCCACGCATATCAATTTCATTATTGAAGAATTTAACATTAAATAGTTTGGGTAATAAATGGGACGTATTTAATTTTAATAAGAATTTATCAGTAGTAAGTACATATGAATTTCTTAAATTCAATTCTACATTAATAAGATAATCTTGAATAAAAAAATACCTTTCTCTTGGACTTTCATTGTCATCATTTATTTAAAAACACAACATTTTAACGTATATCTCGATGCATGACGCGAACCAATCATAACTCAATCCGCTACGATCTATTTAAAGCAATTTCGCTAGACAATCAAAAACAGAATAGGGGAGATGGAAGCACTGAGACTCCGATTGAAGCCAAAACAAATAAGTTTTCCTAAGGACCCCCTTTGGAGTATGTATTATGCATTTTAGGTTCTTAGATTGTAAAGTCGACAAAAGAATTTAAATTTCTGCTGTTTTAAAATGCAAGAGATCGATTAACAAAGGTTTTGTAAAGGCTTTTGAGGAGCATGATTAAAAGTTTTAAGTTGGGAAATGAGGGAATTTGCATAAAATTGTTTTTGATGGCGTTTTTATAATGTAAAAATGTATTGGGTCAAAAGTATTAACTTTTAATCAGCCTAATTAGCAGGAAGAATGGACTGTTAAATTCATATCGCATCTCCGCTAAAAGTAGCAAAGTATCGAGAAGAATGCGTTTGAAATTAGTTTCAATACTTTTTATATTTTAACTCAAAAACCATTAAGATGAGGCAAATATTTTAGCAATTTTAATAGGTTTTTAAAGCTCTTTTAAAAAAGCGGTCTTTGATTATATTTACGTGGCTTCTGGAGCCTTTTTTCGGAAGACAGAAAAAATGTTTTATAAAAAAATTGTAGGTTTTTTCCATATTTCTTTTAAAATTATCACAAAAAAATATCGCAATAAAAAATGAAAAAATATAGGCAACTTCAACTTTTTTAAATGGAACACTCCATATTATCGCAACAATAAAAGATATTTTTTTCTGATTTTAAATATATATACATTGATGATATTTGGATGAACCATTTTTGAGATATTTAAGCTTAAAATATTAATAAATTAAAAAAATCATATTAGTATTTAAATATAAAATTGTTTTAATAAATTTGATATTGTAAAAATTTAAATTTATCAATTTAACTATTAAAAGTAGTTAAGTTAAAGTTGTTTGCTTTTTTGTCGATGGGCTATTCAGAAGAACAAAATCGTTGTTATGCGTCTTTTTATAGTAACAATAAAAATGTGACGACATCGACAGTGCAAAGGAAATATTACCTATTACATCCTTAACAGCGGGTACCACCTGAAGATACTATTAAATACATAGTAAGAAAGTTTATTGAACGAAAAAAGCTTCAAAATGAAGAAAAGGACCACTGCACGTAATAAAAAGAAAGTTTTGGATATCCTTCTTTTTCGGATAATTATTACACTTTTTCTATTGGACTAGCACTAAATATTTTTATTAATTTTAGAAAATCCTGAAATAATCTCGGATGCGGCATCTGAACTTAAAAAACAGATTATAAAATTTATTTAACCTTAAAATTTTACAAATTTTATCCCTATAAATTTATGTCCGTTCAGAATCTTCCTGAACAAACATCAGGACCGACCTAAGTATTCATTGGAAATAGCTAGGTTTATGCAGCAGGATCCAAAGTTTTAAATAAAATTCTATTCACCGACAAGTCTTTCTTCATTTTAGCAGAAAATGTTTAATCACAAATATAAACATTATTGGTCCAGAGAAATCCTCACCAAATTCAGCAACATAACCATTTTACTGTTTCCATGGCTTTCTTGATACTAATATGTAACATTTATGTAATTTATTAATAATTTTTACCTAAAATATCTCAAAAATAGTTCATCCAAATATTATTAATGTATATATATTTTAAATCAGAAAAAAGATCTTTCGTTGTAGCGCATAATATACAGGGTATTTCATTTAAAAAAGTTGAAGTTGCCAATATTTTTCCATTTTTTTATTGCGATATTTTTTTACTAATAATTTTAAAAGATAATATAAAAGATTTTTTTCTGTCTTCAAAAATAAAGGCCTTGGAAGTCACGTAAATATAATCAAAGACCCTGTACACTATTTCTTAATAACAAACAAACCTGGTAAAGTTTCAAAAAAGAATACCTTTGGTCAAAAAATTAAGTTTTTTCAATTTTCTAATACTTCGATTTGTATTGCTTTAGTTTTAAAAAAATATCGTAATAATGGTTTCCGAGATTTCCGAAATAAATTTCATTGCTTTCATACATGACAGATATCGACAATGTTTATTATGCATAATTTGATTATTAATATGTCGTTTCACTGACTATAATTTTTTTTATAGTCTAAAAAATTTGCTATTAATACAACATGCGGATCAGGAACGCTGTGAGAGAGAGAGAAACGGCGATGACTGTTACTTTCTCTTTCTAATGCGACCAAGTTTTCAGCGCTTTGCTTTTTCTCTTCAGGTTAGTATATGTTTAAAGCACAAAAGACGTTAGTCTTAGTTTTTGGGTATTTAAGAGGAATTTTGTATGTAGATCATGTCTAAACTGGTAAAATAATAAACTCTTTATATTAATATAACCAACTGGATCAACTGGATGTAAAAATTTCAAGGAAAATACTGGTTTACAAATTTAAAAAAATCATTAAGGCACTGCATTATCTCACACAAGCTAAAAAAACCATCGCGAAAATCAATTAGTTAACCTAAGAATTTTGACAACATCCACACTATTCGTCAGATTTATCTCCTCCTAACTTCTTGCTATTCTGCTATTCTCACATCTAAAAAATTTGTGCGTAAAGTTCGGGACAATTATATTCACTATTTCACTAGAGTGTTTTACACTGGAAAAATGTCTTAGCAATGACCTGTTTTCTACTGGCAAAATTTTTACCTGCACTGAAAACTATTTGTCAATCTGACAAGAGTCACCCTTATTTTAGAAAACAGAAAATGAATACTCAAATAACTCCATTTGCGAGCAGTTCTCTTAATTTATAAAAGTAAGAGAATATACGCTTAAAAAACATGTTCTTGTGATATATCTGGCAAAAATTCTTGAAGACTACCTGTTTAACATGAAGAAGAGCAATTGCGAAGACTATAAAATATTCTGTAAAGTCTATATGGCATACCACTGCAATAATGATGCAAGAAAAATATTTTTAAGAATAGGAAATCAAAATTAACCCTTTCTACGAATGTTTTCTTAAAATACTGGAATAGAAAAATACACAAAAAGAAACCTGCTTCAAAGTTGTCCAGACAAATGAAAATTAGGTTTAAAAGCCTCATCTACCGAAGACGTACTTAAAACAATCAAAAGTTACGATGATCAAAATCCCGAAGGACTACAAAAAAATGTTTTTTAGCTGTTCTTCTTTGAACTTCTTTAAAAGGGAAATGAGTCCGTTAACTGCAAAGTTCAATGTTTCCAAAAGAAGTTTGACATCACGGGAGAATTTACCGGACGAGTTGAGTTTACAGAATATTTTTTAAAAACAGCCCAAGGTGGTTCAAAAGGATTGGCAAACAGTAAAATTTGTGAAAGTGAAGCGAAAAATTTAGCAAACAAAGACTTATGCCCTGTAAGATTATTTATAAAATTAATAAAAAAAATTAAATATTTAATCAGATAGACTATTTCCTACGGTTCATCCAAATTGGTAGAAGCAATGTTGATTCAAAAATACTTCATTAGAAATAAAAACCATGTCTAAGTGGACCAAAACCTTAGCGAAAAGAATTGAAATTAATCCAAATAACATAAAAAACCAAATCATTCTTATTATTCCGGAGTTGTATCTGCCCTAGCTAAACAAGGCGTTGGCGAACAGGAATTGATTAAGTAAACAGGACATTTAAACGCGAATTTGCTTAAAATATCCAGAGCTAGATTCTGATCACCATCTAAAACTCATCGAAAACCTTAGAACAACCAATGAAGTGTGCTCTGCAGCTTCCACTTCTCAACTGCTCCGTGTCAACCAAACTCAAAACCATGCTTTGGTAGAAAAAAACTGTATATTTATTATTTTTTATTAATAAATATAGTTTCTACTTTGTTAAATAAACACTGTGTTTTTAGCTAAAATTTGGCTCGTTTCTTTGTGAAATAGTCTGGTCGAATATCATATGAAAAAAAAAAAATAGGCAAAATATTTTTTTTATTTATTCAAGTTTTTGCTTTTATCGCAATTTCGTTTATGATATTTTTACAAAACCACTTGCATGACGGCTCGTGCTTTTGTTGTCATTTACGAAATTGTCAAGCAACAAACTTTCATACAATCGAAATATTTTTCCAACAAAATTTTTTTCTTTAATGATATTATGTATGAATAATTTGTTTTACTAATGTAATAGTGCAATATTTATATCCATAAATAAACCTGTTATAAAGTATACTAGATGAAAAGCCGGTCCCCGCCAGGTGAGAGACAATATTAAGTAGCCTCTGTCTCCGTAAGACGCCTTCCTTCGGCTAACGGTAAAAAACACTTTTTTGCTTCTATTTTTGTTCCGGGGGCGAAATTCAAAAAACGGGGCTTCGTTAGGTTCTAGCAACTGCTAAAGACTACCACTGCGCCAAATTTCATGTTTTTTAGCTCAAGCCATAACTTCAGAATCATGTGGACAGACAAATAAATATATATATACCTACCCACATATAAATATATCCACATTAGCAAATTATATATAAAGTATATATATATATATATATATATATATATATATATATATATATATATATATATATATATATATATATATATATATATAAAAATATATAAATATATATATTTTTATATATATATTATATATATATATATATATATATATATATATATATATATATATATATATATATATATATATATATATATATATATATATATATATATAATATATATATATATATATATATATATATATATATATATATATAAATATATATATATATATATATATATATATATATATATATATATATATATATATATATATATATATATATATATATATATATATATATATATATATATTAATTTTATAATAAATAATTATTATAAATTTTTAAAAAATAAAATTTTCAAAATTATATTATAATTTTATTTTAAAAAATAATAAAATTTTTATTTATTTATAACTAAAATTTATTTATTGGACGGTTCCATGCAAAAACCCACTCGGCAGTCGAAATAAAAACATTTATCACTGTCTAAATGTAATGGCTTACGATATATCCGGCCTAAAGTGGTGGATACATTCAAATGGCCGACGTGCCGCTTTTTAAATACTTCCAACTTATTTCGCCGCTTTGCAGAGGGATCTTTTTAAAAAGTTTTCTTTCTCTCTTTCTCTTTTTGGGCTCTTGATGAAAGGGTTCGATAGAACGAGACAAGAAGAGGATTTTATTCTATTAAAAATGGATTGGTTAGGGCAGTTTTACACATACCAGAATTCTAGTGCAATTTTTGGCGAAAATTTTGCACCAGTATTTTTCAACCAATTAAAAGCATATATTTTATATTCGTAGTAAGTAAAATAAACTTCTGAATATTTTTTGGTGGATAAGCATTTTTTCTAATAAATATCAGTGCCCTGCAAACATAAACTAACTCTGAAAATAAAACAGTTTGATAGTTGTGACAGATGGGCAAAAAAACCAAAAAAAATACAAAAAAATGGGAAAAGACACCTAATAATGCCCTTTCCATTTTTTTTAATACGAGAAAAGTCGTAACTATTGCCCTGGACTTTGACCGATTATACAAATTTTTCTTTGTCATTGCCGGTATTTATTGTTACCTTTTTCTGTTCTCTTACTTAAACCTCCCCAAATTTTTTATTTTTTCTACTTTTTAAAAAAGAAAACCTTTTTTTGGGCCTAGAGCGCGAAAAAACGAAAGAGAACCTTCGTATTCCTGGTTGCTAAGAGTTGCTAGCTACGAAAGTAATATTTTCAGCGCCTGGACAAAAAAAAAGAGTAAAAAAAAAAATATGCTTGTGGGGGAAAATTAGGATTTATTTATAAAAAGTAACTAATTTATGACAAAAAAAATTTTTAAATAAAAAAAGGTTAAATTTTTTAAAATTAAAAGTAATTGTGCAATTTGAGCAATTAGCAAAATAAATTGGAGGGGAAAAAATTGAATTAACAGTTTTTAAATTTGTTGTTGGGGTATCTTATCACCTTTTTTAATACGTCAATTTCATATTTTTTTCCGGGCTTTTTAGAGGAAATATTGGTAGGAATTTCTTAAAATCTTCTTTGAAATTTCCACCTTTTTTTCTATAAATTCAGCAATATATCCCCCCAACAGAAGAAACTTCCAACCTCCATGCCTTTTTTAATCCAAAAAAAACGACATCCCCAAACATTGGAAAAGGGAAAAAACTGGTTGACGTTCTTCTTAAAGAATGGCCAGTGTATCTATTGATGTCTTCAAGCTTCAAAACTTCGCAATTTCTTTAGGTACATTTGAAATAGTGTGCTTTCCAATTACTTGATTAACACATTTACCTCTTTCATAACGATACAATAAACGCTCATCTAGAGCATTCCTTGGTCTCAGCTTAATATATTCCTGTAGAAATCAACCTAGGAACTGAGCCTTCATCGTTGGTTACTACAAAGTTTCTTTTAACTTTATTTTTAGACTCCACTATTTTTCTATAGCCACGTCATTTCATTTCTACATCATTAGCTTCTTTATATTTCGTCTGTCCGGCATGCCCCAGCCACTCCCATAATGGCTATTACTTTCATTGCTAAGTAACTTTGATCAGGCGCGTTAAGTAAAAACTTTATGATTTCTCCTTTTTTAAAAATTTTTGACTTTTTTGCCTCATAACCATCGTTTTCCCTTTTAATAAAAGCAACTAGTTTCTTTAACTCCGAAATATCTTGATTTTTGTTTACGGAAATTGTTAACTTGAGCATGGAATATCGACCAGAGGGTTGGTGGTGATAAAGACTCGGATTTTTCTTGAAAATACGCCAACATCACATTCTCGTCAATCCGGCCCACATTTTTTGTAGCAAGCCATTCAGAAAACGATTTATATGATTGATGGTACCTCTCTTTAGATTTGTCTGGCAGAAGTGAGGCAACGCAAGGTCAGCTGCCTTTTGGATGCCATTTTCATATTCATTTAACATTTTAAAATGGGAATGGTTTATACTAAATTAACAATAATTCAAAATCGGGACAAGTGCCGATGATAGCCAATGTCAACAATAAATGTGTTTCTATGGATTAATTTTTAACAGGTAAAATTTTAAAATCTCTGATATTTCTATTAAAACATGATGTTAATGATTATTAAATTATGCGATACATAGAACAGTAGCAGAAAAAATATAATACATTACACGATGCGAAAGGCCTTTCAAGTGTTCGCATCTTGTAATGTAAATAACTATTTTTTAAATTAACTTTGACATTAGGAACTAAAAATGAATTTGACATTCTATTAATTATGATAATATGACAGTGACATGGAAAAAAATTATTGTAAAAACGAGAAGGGCTGTTGTTATTGCTCAGTAGTGCAAGGTTAACAGTTATTACAAATTTAAATAAAATTAAATTTTTAATTTTATTCCTAATTAATTCAATAGAAGCCTCTTAATTTTATCCCTACCCTAAAAGTTTTGGTACTCTTTAATAACCTTTAATAACTCTTTATCCCAAAATTAATAGGGGGAGCCAATATTTAATCACTTCCTAATTTGCATTAAACTTCATATTTCCCGCCCCAAGATGATACACCCATTTTGAACCATTTAAGGATTAAAACTGCTAATTTACTTCCTTAAAAAAGGCTTAAATTTTTTCTTTTGCAATACCGATTTCAAAAATATAATACAGTATGGATTTGCCAAAGTAACATGAATGGGTAAAAAATGTATTTTAAGTAGAATTTATTTCTGTTCGCATTCTTAAACTTATTTCGAGTTTTAACGTAAAATTCCGCTATAATTATTTTACAAAAGGTATTATACAGGGATGCACAAAAGTCCGGAATAAAATTAATATCTTGTTAACCAGTAACTTAGGAAAAAAGCGCTGAAACACGTCAATTGATTTTAAATTGTACGCATTTTGGCAATAAAATGAAATATTTTTTTTCAACCCCTTAGCTGCAACCCTTACCAACTTTTTTTTTTCAAATGCAAACCTATGTCTTGTATAGGCTCATTGAAAAGCTCGTAAAAAATAGAATCTGACCATACCCTTTCTTTTTTTAAACTTATGTGGTACCAGGAAATGAGAAAAAACTTTTTAAAAACAACAAAGTTAGAAATACCTACTTAGTGCTCTCTACTGGTGAATTAACGTTGCAGATAAACAAATAAAGTGGCATGCAGCATTGATGATGTACACTGCTTAACAATTGCTAAGGATCATCAGTACCTAGTTTCTAAAAGTTTACAAATTTTAACCCATTATGAGCCCAAAGTTATTTTGGTTAAAGTTTGACATTTTTCTTGTTTTTTTTAAAGGAAAGGACTTTAATAACATACAATATTCCGAAACAAAATTTTTTTGTTTGGTTTTGAGTTTAGAACAGTCCCTTATAGGGGACGCTGCGCATTAAGACAAGTTAAAGTAAACTTAAATTAAAAAATAAATCTATAATCCTTAATAAACATTTTGTAATATTAAATTCATGCAGTATGGTAATTGTAAAACATATTTTTTGGTCAAAGCCGCGTTACATTTATGCAGATAAAAAATTGCTTTTTTTCCACAAAATGCACAGGCATCAGTAATGTCCATTATTATCGTATCTTACATCTGTAAGGGGATGAAATTCTTCCTTGGTGTGGCTTTATACCGAAGGATTTTAAAAACCCAAAGCAATATATCTTCTAAAACTAATAGGCTCTCCGCGTTTCTGTCATCAGGTCGAAGCTTCTTCATAAGCAGCCAGGCATTCACCACCGAAACATCCAGAAAATAGGCAACTAATGGCCAATACCACTTTTTTTTCCGTATTCTAGTTCTATAAGCAGCTACTAAATTGTCAAACATCAACTCCTCCCATGCCCTTATTATATATTGATACCATTTTGGCTGTGGTATAGTTTTTTTAGTTTTATAGACACGATCCCACCTGGAAGTAGTTACAAAATACTATTTGTCTCAAAATTGTAGCGACCGTCACAAGTTTGTTGTCCTTCCTTGGACCAAAAGGGTTTGCTCGTTTCTATAATACCTATATGCTCCTCTTTCCAAATAAGTCCAGTGTTTTTTTTCTAAAATTGGACATTTCTCAACCAGTTTTTACGGATGGTTCCTACCAAAAATAGTTTTTTTGGATAAATGGGACAAAAGGGGTAAACTAGTAAAAAAATTGTCAAAGTAAAAGCTCAAATCCTTGATTTTCTGGCACGCCCACCTGTTCTAGTAGGAACATAACAACGTCACCACCCAAACCAAAGTTTTTTGTTTATTAGTGTCTTTTCCAGTATATACATCAAACCCGTACTTAGCCATTACTGGAACATAAACCCAATTTTTATAGCCAAATCTTATGGGCTTTGACTTTATGAACTATTTGCATAATGCCTGCCTAATAAGGCACCATGCTTTCATCAACTGAAAGGTGTTCATCTAGTCCTCCATGTGACCTGAAATTTTTACCAAGCATTTCGAGGAGCGGTCGCAATTTGTAAAGTCTATCATCTGATGGAAATTTTGGGAAATTTAAATCATTGAAAGGGAATTTTAATATTTCTCAAAACGTTTCAACCGCATACTATTCTGAACTTTTTTTTGGAACATCTTCTTCACTTGACCAGTAGATTCGTCTGTTGGGGTATTTTCAAACCAGATAGTAACATTATTCCCAAAAATACATGAAGTTCTGAATTTTTATATTTAGTTCACTATTGTTTTGTGCTGGCTACTACTTTCTTCAATTATCAAATTTTTATTTCATCGTCAAAGAAAAGACGAAAAAATCCACGGCGAAACGGAATTTCTGGCTTTATCGGGGGGGTGATAGTGGTCAGCTGTGTTCATATTATTTGCCGGCAATTCTTGGGGATTTTCTATCCATTTCGTACGTTTTGTTTCCCAGAAGGTTAAACCCTTTCGGATTTGTTTTTCTATAATAAGTTTTCTTCGTAGCTCAGATAACGGGATAAGATCATCAAATCATATTCATCGTCCCCTAATGGAACAATTTCACAAGGCTGGCGGTAAATGGTTCACATTGGCACTGTCTCCATCAAGGTATCACTGTCAACGTCAGTATTATCTCCCTCTCCTACTGGAGGAAGAATATAGATATTGGACTAAAGGACATTAGGCCCCATCCTCGATACAGTCCAAAAGTTAAATAGCGTCAGTCTAAAATTATTAAAATTTTTTTAAGTTAAGTTTTGTTAATTTGGAAAAACGTATATTATTACTAATATTTATAATTAGCCTCTAGCAACCTACACGAGCAACGTCCCTTGTAGGGGAGGCGTTATTTTCTTCAATGTGACGACCATTGTATAATAATAGTCATAATATCGTTATGTAGTTTTTAACAAGGACATATGGTAACATATTATAACAATCAATATGAAAGAATTTATAATTTAAAAATACGAAATTTAGTGAACTTACCCACCATGTCGAGTCAGTATAAATTCGGATCCATTATTTACTCAATACGCGTGTTGTTTACCGTTAGGCGGTTGTATTTACTAAAAGGTGGCTTCGGTCTGTAAAGAATATCCCTCGCTCCTCGCGACAGCCGAAATCCCCACCAAATTTACTTTATAGCGTATTTTAGATGGGTCCCTTAAAGGGACGCTATCCACTAATGAGTTAAGAACAAACCAAGCTGGGCAGGTAGCACAACAAATTTTATTGATTATGTGTAAAACTGATAACGTAATCTAGCATCAACATTCTTTGGAATTTATTTTTTCAGAAAAAAATTACACATAAAATTAGTTATAATCCCAAGCAATTGTTGAGCAGTGTACTTTAAAAAGAGAAAAAGGTTGTTAAATTTTTTGTACCAAATTTATTGCCCTGATAAGAAAAAAAATTTTTGACTCAGTTTTAAAATTGTGGCATTTCTGGGTAAAATTGAAATCTGTTTAGTTTATTAATTGTGTACCTTTAAAGTGTTCTTTTTTAATTTGCCAAACAAAAATGGTATTGTCAGAGAGGCAGCGTATCGAAGTCTTGATATTGTTGGGATGTGGGGATAGAATGCGGAGTCAAAGTGAAGTGTGTACTTTATTTAATGCAAAATATCCGGAAACTCACATTTTTTTGGCTACTGTGAGTAAGATCTTACAAATTTGAAGAACATGGTACAGTGAAGGACTTGCCCAGAAGTGGCCGGCCACATGTTTTAGGCGAAGATCAAAAATTGCCGTATCTCTGCAAGAAGATCCACATTTGTCAACGGTTTCATTAGCCCAAAACAATCCTGCGTTTAGACGTACGATTGGGACGTTTTTGAAAACAGAAAAATACCACCCATATAAGGTATATCGTGTCCAAGAGGTTTTGGAAGATGACTAGACAGGCGTTTGCAATTTTTTGAGGAAATAATGACGATGTGACGAGAATAATGGGTTTCCACTGAACATACTCTTTTTGGACGAAGCTACTTTTTATTTAAATGGAGTAGTTAACAGGCACAATTATCGATTCTGGAGTCAGGAAAACCCACACTGGATATGCGAAGCTCATACGCAGTGTCCTCAGAAAGTAAATGATGGGAGGCATCATCAACAACAGAATATTAGGGCCATACTTTTTTAGGGGAACCTTACAGCTGCACGATGCTTAGACTTTTTACGCTTTGAATTAGTGCCTGCTCTAGCTGTTATTTTCCCAATGAAACAGATCCAGATATTCCCACTGAAACACTTGGGTTCCCCACTTTTTGGTATTAACGTCCAGAAATATTTCGATGGAATATTTGCAGGACGCTGGACGGTCAATTGAAGGGCTGCCACAAACCTCGGACTTAACGCCATTAGTTTTTTTTGGGGGATATCTGTAAGACAAGGTTTATCAAAATAGGCCGGTTAATATTAAGATCTAAAAAACAGAATTAGAGTGGAATCACTAACATACCCGCTGAGGCCATTCGGAATTCCGTATACGGGTTTTTTCCATCGCATAGAGTCCCCAAAGAAAGAGGTGGAGGGCTTTTTTAGCATCTGTTACGTTAATTTACCCGTAGATAGCACTAAGTAGGTATTTCTAACTTTTTGTTTTTAAAAGAGTTTTCTCATTTACTGGTAACCCATAAGTTTTAAAAAAAGAAAGGGTATGGTCAGATTCCATTTTTACACTTTCAATGAGCCCATACAGGACATAGGTTTGCATTTAAAAAAAAAGTTGGGAGGTTGCAGCTAAAGGGGTTAAAAAATAATTTTTTATTTTTTTGCCAAAAAATGCGTTTTCGCTTTTTTCCCAAGTTACTGTTAAAAGATATTAATTTTAGCCGATGAATACTTGGATAAAAATACGAGTTAAAACTACTTTATTTGCTGTACCACTTTGAATCATCTAGATAGTCAAGTAGTGTTATATTGTAGTAAATTGGGTCGTTCGGCTCAATATATCCCTATTCCTACTTTGACCTAAGGAGATCTTTTAGGATAACCTGCATTACTTAATCCCCTCAATTCCCAAACTTTTCGTAAAGTTAAAGATGTTTTGGAGGCAAGTTTCTTTATATCTTAGGTGTCAGAAGTGCTCCTTCTTATTATTTTAACCTTTGTGGCTTATTTTCATGCATTCACATAATATATGTTTCGCGGTTTTGCTAGATCTATCACCAAACCTGCAGCATTCATTGCCAGTCTTTTTGAGGTGATACCTCGAAGGGTCGTGTCCTGAAAGGAAGTTGGTGACTATCCTAAGTTTTTTTTTTAAGTTCTAATAGCTTCGTAATACACTTAAGCGACTATAGGATAAACCGCTTCGCCTGTCTTTGGCCTGTAGCGTTATTCCAGTAAGTCTCCTTTTGCTTCTTCCCCATTCTCAGAGTTCTTCCAGTAGGTGATCTCTATATGTGCCGCAGAAAGGTTTCGGACAGTAAAATAGGGCCTGTGCACCCACTTTGGTTGGTTGTTTGGCAATTCCATTCCTTCCACTTCTTCATGTCCTGGCTCTCATATTAGAGTAACTCTGTTGTTTGTGACCAGTTGCTTAAGTGATAGGTATTTTAAAATTATTAAGATAATTGGTAAAGCAAGCAAACCAAATAGTAAAGTTCTTTATCACTTCAAGAAGACAAATTTCTTATTTACCCAATTTTGTTTAGTAAACTCTTATAGAAAAGTCAATATTATTTTATTTTTTTTTAAACAAATCTTGTACGGTTAGTTTTATTCCCAGGTTTGTTTTAATAAATTTAGTTTTTTACCTTAACAGTTCGGTTTTAATTTTTTGCGATTATTTTTGGCAAAAACTCCCAAATTTTATGTAATTGCTGGGTTCTCTGTCTTTCTATCTGGTATCCTACCTTATGCTTTACGTTCCTTTTTCCCTTGCAGTATGTGTACTAAAAAATTAACATAAATACTTCAGTCGATAACTGGCCTTAATTTTGTTCGATGCATCATTAATTTTGAGTACATCTTTCACTATTGACTAAACCAAGCTTATTAAGTAGGGTTTGATTCACTTTGTATAAATCAATAGTTTCTAATTTAAGCAGGGACTTACCTTTAAAATGTTTTATTTTGAATAAACCATTCGGGTTCATAATCAAATTTTGTTTCTCTAGGTATTCGTATGGTTTCCCCTATATACAATCCTCGACAGCTTGTGGGTTTGTCTAGAAATTACATTTCCTTAGCAGTTTTGCTTTTATTGGCTATGTAGGTAGGTTTGTTTACATTACCTTCCGTATTTATTGTTGTTTACTTTATTTTTCTCTTCCCAACAGTTGTCAAGGGTCACAGGGCCAAACAGATTCCTTTACCTCCATGTCTCTTTTGTACAGGTTCTTTGTATTTTATCCTCTTTGCATTAAAATTGTAAACATTGGTTATTATTCTGGTTGTTGTAAATTTTGTTTGAATATATTTTTGACAGTTCGAGGAATTTTTTTGGGCAGCGTGGGTAGGAACTCAAATTGTTGTAACGATGTTTTCCAATTTAGGGCGAGAAAAAATTTCCTAGAATTAGCAGCGATGTGCGTGTGCCCACTGGTACTTTTTGAGAAGGACAAAGGGCCATCGGCCATGTTTTACCACTTTCACGTCAATCTTCAAGCCGAGAAGTAGGAAAATTTGCAGCTACTGGTATTCAAGCCATCTTTGTAGGATTTGTGCTGCAAATTTTCCAAAAATTTTTCCCGATTTAAGTTACCTTTGGTTTTTGTAAATTTTGTTGGTTTGCGTTGCCTTTTGGCTGTTTCGTAAAAGAAATCTGCATTACAGGACTTTTAGTTCGACGCCGCAGGGATCACGTGTTAGTTGAAAATAGCTCTTAACATCTTGGGTAAGTTCTTCTAGACTTATTTTAACTGAGTATTTTCCGTATAAAACGGTACATTAATAGATTTATTGGGGTTTTCTTACGACGCGCTGGTGGTTCGGGGATTTTCTTTAAATTTTTTTTTATATATTACGTCATGCGTTGGGCAAGTCAATTTCGGTAAGAATTAATTATTAATTCCCCTAATTACATAATTTAAGGGTTTGTTGTGTCAATTTATTGCGAAAATCGCAGTTTTATTGAATTATTTTTTTTGTTTTTTTGACAGTTACGTTAATTGGCTACTCTAATTAGCGTTAAAGATTTAATAAATCGCCGTTAGATGGCGCTTGTGTATAGATTCTTTGTCTCTTTTAGTATTAATTAATTTTCTGGGGTTAAATTACCTTCTTTTGGTAATAAATTTTAATTACTAAGTTTTCTTGTCTATTTTTCTTTTGAGACTTTTATTTAGGGTATAAGTTTCTGGGTTACTATTCGAGATCTATTTATTTTTAAATTGTCAATTTAGTAGGCCGGAGAGGCATTTTTATACTTATCAAAAATTATTTTTATTTTTTTACCTTATTTAATTAGTTTTGGGCTTTTACCTACGATTAAATACATTCGTATGGATATATTACCTTTTATTTTACAATAGTTAAGTGATTGTTAATTAACTTTTGGTAGTAGGGAATATATTCTTTTTTTTAGGTGCCAATGGAATAGGGCATCTTTTTTTTGTAAAACAGTTTAACCCCCCCTACTCTCCGGCAAATGAGTTAGGGCATTTTTGCACGCTCTATCTGCTACTCACCTTCAGCTTTACTGTACCTTAGCTATTTAATTGTTATTAGTTTTAATTTAAAAAAAAAATAATAATGATAATAATTTTTTTTAAAGGCTGCCAACGGCCAAATAAAAGTTGGAAAAGTGTTTTTAGGCCAAAACACTTAGGTTAAAGCAAACAGCGTGACAATCTATTCCACTTATACACTGGGTTAAATATAGGTTTTGTCCTAAATAGGTAGAGTATTGGCAGGGAGCAGAGTATATGGTGGAAACAGCTGAAGCGATTGCAGCGCTAGCTGTGGTCCAATTTTCGTTAGATCATGATTAATTTAAATGTTAACAATTAGATAAAAGTATTAAAATGGTGCTTAATAATTGTTGTATAGTTGAATGTAAGTAACTGCAATTTTATACATTTCCAACTGCTAGTTGGAAATTAGAAAAAAGGAAAACATGGATAAGTGCTCGCAGACAAAAGGTATTACATTCAAATTTCCCGCTTAGCCAAACGACTTTCGGGTCTTGGGTTTCTTGCCGGGTACCGTTTGTTCCTGTCATTTCCTAAAGTGTTTTAATGATTTGCGAGTTTTAAAAGAAAAAAGGTTCTTTTTAATAGACTAAGTAATCAAGAAGTGTCTGCAAGGGGTAGTTTTAGGTAGTCCTAGAGGGTGAATTTCGGTAGGGAAAAAACTTTTCGATTACAAATTTTTCCCAGCGTTGAAAAGTACATTGGAATATCATGGTTAATCATCTGACATCCAAAAGTCCATCTTCCAACCCTTCTAGGGGAAGTTTTCGGCCTCTGGGGCAATCCCAGACGTGTAGGGCCTTTTTTAAGGCCGAATTAAGATTTCAGCGTCGAAAAATACATGAGAATATTATGATCCGACGCACGAATCTCAAACTTTTTTTATGGGGCTGTGACCTTGATATCTTGTTTTTCCGACGTGATGGGGAAAAATGACCCCGGATTCGCAGTTACCTTGGAATACCATGGTCCGGTCAAATAGTCGGCATATTTTTATTTTTTTGTAAAGGTAAACCCAAATATGTAGCAATCTTAAAGGGTATATTTCCAAATGTATTTTTGCCTATAGGCTGCACAGCATACATCGTTCATCACGATAGTACAAAAAAACCTATCAATAGGTGTACTTTTAGGTCGCAAAGACACATAGTCCCGAATTAACTTTGTGGACATTTACTGTCATCAATAACCAAAAAGCTCCTTGCTTGCCCATTTTTACTTGGGGGAATGTCAATAATATATGCTGATCCATATCACGCACATCGTCTCTTCTACAAGCTCCGAATACACCCATCACTAATGCAACTTTATCTGCCAAATATTTTTCAGTCGGCGCTTCTTTCAAAAAAGTTATAACTTGTTCCGAGTCAGAACCTTCGACTTTTTAGGCTGATAATTTCTCCCAAGTTGCTTTAGGAACTGTTGAGAGAAATCAACTTTTCATTACTTTTATCTTCTTATGAACTATTAATTTTTGTAATTGAAAACTTTGTCCAAAGGAAATTTGGAGAATATGACTCTGACAAATCTTGAAAATAACCCATCAAAACGTTTTTGTCCACACGGTCCACGCAGGTTCCTTCAGCCAGGCCTCAAAAAAAAGAAATATTTTTCTCGAAATCCGCCTGTTTTTCTGGACAGCCATTTCTCAGTTTAGCAGCTTCACTAAAATATCTTGGGGGAGATGAGTATTTTCCACTACTTCGACTTTTTTTTGCCTCAACCAAAATTATTTTTTATGTGCGTCTTATTGACAAATAACTCACAACCATGGTTACCAACATTACGTTTTGACAATTTTTTCGGGTAAATGTAAGTACTTGATTTTTGTTTAAACTAATACATTCAAAATTCATTCAAATTTTTCTCATATAAAGAATATTTAGTCGGGTTAAACTTAAGCACCACTGGGTATTAAGGAAAAAACGCTTTCGCATTATCTCCCAGGGGCCTCGGGAAACACACCATCGATCTTAAACGTTATTATCCTTATAATACCCTTGATACCTTAATAACTATAATATTTGACCTAAATTAAAGCAGTGGCGACTCGTGAGAGAGGCTAGTGATTACTTTTTACATTTTTTTTGGAATGATTTTCAATAAGTATTCCCCTGAGATGTCACTGGACCTAATAATTTTATTTAGTTAGGCCTAAATTAAGCCCTTATTATTTTTTACATTTTAAAATATTTACAAAAAAACTATTTTTTAAAGTTTAATAACCACTTTTATAGAACCATTTTTTTATATTTTGCAATCAAGAATCACCTTCTGAAATTTGACCGTGCAATTTTTTAAAGACCTTGTATTTGTATTGAATTGTGTCCCAATTTGTATCTGACTTTGCATATTTTTCGATCACCTTTCCCGCTGAAACGCGCTCGTCTAACGACCTTTTGTTATTCCTATTAGCCCTGGGCGTATTGTAACAGAGCACAGACTCAAAATTCAACAGATTAAGTGGCGCCAGCGAGGATGTTTTGCTTTCATTCGAGCGCCATAGTCTCGGTTTTCGTATTGTGTACCCGCTTTATTGTTATCGCTAACTTTTCCCCAAATTTCAAAGGACTAATAAAAGTTGATGGGAAAAGGCGATGGAAAAATGTCGATATAATCAACAGGAGTCCTTTCTCGACGATTCCTTACAAGCGATTTAGCTGCGAGATATCTCCGATTGCGTAATCGTGGAGATTTTATTTGGGTAGAATGTTTTGATCAGCATTCTAAGCTATTTCAATATTTGAGATTGCTTTGAAAATTTTACACCAAAATTTTTTAACCAGTCAAAATGAGTTTTTTTAACCAGTCACCATGACTACGCAGGTATTTTATCGGAAGAGAGAAAACTCTCTAGGGTGGGTAACCAACAGTAATTATATACAGTGTGTAAAGGTATGATGCTCACGATTTTAATGGCAATAGTGAAGCTTACAAGTAAAAAAGTTCATATGACATAATAATATGTGTCAAAACTTGACAGATTTTTGTCTAAACGGTATCAAAGTTACAACTTTGGTAACAATTATTTCTAAAACGCTTAACAGTTGGCAATTTTCGTCTTAATCGCTCATCAGTAGATTCTTTTGCTAATAAAATAAACTAAGTTTTGAATGTTTTAGTCTACAAAAAAAATGTTCTCCCCCCTTAAAAATTTAAAAAACAATTGGCAACAGCGCTGCAGTTAGTCTAGTCTAAAGACGGCATTGTATTGTGTCTACTCGCCGCGGTATTTTTGTCTTTTTTTTTGTTTCGTGCTTTAAAGTTCAAAATATTGTTTTCCAACCAAACCAAAATGCTAATCTAGCAGCTTCAATTTACCATGAAAGATTTCCACAGCGGTACTGTTTTGGAAACGGGATGTGTGCAACCGAGAAATCCTGGGAGGTATATAACTGTGAAACAAAAGAAAAAAAATTTTGGAAATTGCGGAAGAAAATCAGTTCACACCTGTTTTTTATAACTAGAGACTTTCCATTCTTTAAGCAACATAAAAAAGTGCCTTTTTAAAACATAATGATTTGTGTTCCTAAGATGGATATTTAGCTAATGGTCCATAAGTACAATTATTTTTTAGTTACGTATGTTTTGATGTAAATAAACATCTATTTAAAAATAGTGTAAATATGTAAAACCTTGCAAAAAACGTTCGACGTTTGACTCGATGCGTAATAAAGTGGTTGCCAAGTTTTTTTACTTTTAAAAGGCCATATTTTGAAAACAATTAACTTTTGACCCATCTGTTTTTGGCTTTTTTGCCTTGTTTCATCATACTTTTTACTCCCTGTATATATGAAAATTTTTGACATTACGCAGATTTTTTTTTAATAGTTTTAAATAAAATAATAATTTTTCACCAATTGTAGTAAAACAAATCATAAATAATATAAAAAAATGAGCTATGATAAATATTGATTGCGCCACTACAATCAATGTTTAAAAAAATATGGCTCCTAAATTTGTTTGGCAATTACGTGTAATGTTTTTGAAAAGAAGAGAATGTACAATCTTGTTTCATTTGCCGTTTTTTTTTAAGAGACCTTGCAAAAATGTAACAAAAAATTATTTGATAGGAAATCCAATTCTACAGGCAAGAACGGAACTAATTGCAGCTAAATTTGTTTTCAACAAACCCTACACATCTACACAATCAACGCAAAAGCAACAATATTAAAAAAGGGCGTGTCCAAAGGAACCAATAATCTTTACATTGACGGTTCAAAGACCAAGGGGGATACGGGCTGTGGCATATACTCACCAACTTTAAACCTTATACTCGGCCGGACAATGGGTGCTAAACCCAGCGTGCTTAAATTCGAACTGACGGTCATAACCATCGCTACTTACAAAGTTAAAAGTCGCATTACCAACAATACTATCTGTATTTATACAGACAGTAGTCCTGAAAAGACTATGCATTACTTCAGAATTTGTACTAGAGTGTCACCATGCCTTGATTAATATCTTTCAAAATAACACGGTCAACTTAACCTGCATCAATGATTTATCTAAAGGTAAGTATACCGCTGACTGGCTAGCCAGTGCGGCTGCGGGACGAAAACTTGTTGGTCCCGTCCCCACCATTGATTTGACAACAGCAGCGATAACAGACATTTAAAAGTATACTTCCATCGTTTGTTTAAAGAAAAATTGGATAAAATTACGAACTGCAACCTTGCAAAAATACTGCTAAGCTATCCAGAAGGAACCTTCGAGTTTTAACGGGCATTCTAACTGGTCACTGCGGGCTACGAGGACTCCCATTAAAAATGGGTGTAATTGACACCAAAATATGCAGAGACTGTAAACAAGCAAATGAGACCGTAAAACATATTTTTTGCGACTGCCCCGCCATCAGATATGAACAATTCTCCATGCTGGGCACAAACTGGCATCTCTTAGCCGAAATTAGGAAGATTCCACATAAAGACGTCACTAACTATAATTTAAATCAATAGGCTGAACGACGCAGAAAATCTCCCGTCAGCGAAAGAAAGTATGAAAGACCTACTAAAGTCTAGGTGCTGTGCTAATACCACCCTCTAAGACTTTCAGATCAGATTTAAAAAGGAAAGCAACTATATATTTTTAAGTACTTATTTTTATGAGAAATTAAACTTATTTGTTGCTTTTCCAAGATTTTTATATGTCATCGATTAGAGGACAACATTTGCAAAATATCAAGTATTGGAACCCTTTCAATCCGAATTTTCCACAAGCATTAATCTAAAAAGGGTCAGAAAATATTCATACTCTTAAATGGAACATCCCTTTTGCCGCATATACGTTATTTTTCGCGCGCTAAGCGTTAAGTGCTTGTCAATCACCGTTCATTCCCTTCCACCCATCCCACCCCTCCCGCTTGCCTATATCGATGACAGTTCTGGAATAACGCGCCCCGCAAATTGGCCCGATCCATCAAGGGATTAAAATGTTTTTACAGGGGATGTCAAAAGTATTTTTAGTTTATTTAAATCAATGTTGGGAGTGCGTACGGGTGATTGGTGACGTAAGTGCTATTTTATTAATGAGGGTATTTTGAAATGGATTTTTGCGTTGATTACATTTTAAGCAAAAAAAAACAGCAGGGGAACGATATAAAATAAAAAAAAAAAGGAAAGATTTTTTTTCTTTCGTGAGGTGGTATCTTAAAGGCACCGTTGGAGACACCTGTTTAAAGGTATGTTTCCTTCCACGCGGCCGCTGCATGCGGCTAACGCACTACGTTAGCCGCAAAGCACTCCTACTCATGTTTTTAAATGTGCCTGGTTTATTCCGAGCGGCCGTCGTATGCGTCCGCTGTCAACGACTGCGATTGATGCGACTGGACTGCTGAAGAAGCAGTGTAGCCGCAGTCGTGTGTGCGTCTGATATTTTGTTTGTGTTGTTTTATGTGGAATGTCCGGTGTTTTTCTTTTTAATTGTTGAAAATTAAAACTTTATTTTTTAAATGAGGTACTGGATTTTTATTACGTATTTTAAGAGCTTTTAAGATCCCAAATCCAATGATGTTTCGCACTTATTCGAAAAAATCAGTTTAATGTTTTCTCAAGATCCTGCCAAAAATATATTGTCTGACTCTCTCTAACATATGGTTTCTTATGAAAATTGCCATTAATATAAATTTTTGAATAAGTGCAATACATTATTGGTTTTGGGAACTGAATAGCTCCTAAAATACATAATAAAAAAATCCAGGGCCGTATTTAAAAAAAAAACAGTTGATGATGGCAGCTCAAAGACGAAACGTCGGTGTATAAATCTAATAACACTATCTTGTAGAACAGAAAAAGTAGCAATGGAAATGTAAAAGTTATTTTGTTACATCCATTTAAATAAAGTCATAGAAAAATAAAAACGAAATCGCGAATAATCGGTTTTTTCCAAAAGTATGTATTTGAAATTTTTAAAGTTCTAAGGAGGCATTTTGATTAGCATCAAATTGCGCAACTTTGCCTTCATTTAACCGACCTTGTATCTTTTCAATTTTCCGAGATCCTAATGATAAGACTGGGACACCCTGTACAGATTTACCTTAATACAATGGCTAATTTTTCCTCTGGGGTTATTGGATATTCAACTCTGTTTTATGGGTCGGACTTTATATCGTCTTTTATTAAGTCAAAAATAAAACTAAACTGTGCTTTATTCAGTCTAAAATATTTTCTAAATTTTACTTCATCCTGTTGCTGATGTCGATTTATTAATGTAGTATAACAACCCTCATCGCGTCTTTGCTGAAATATTGGATATATAGGGGCATTGCTATGTTTCAGGTTGGCTAATTGTAATAGTATTTCATCATCCTCTTTTTTTTCTAACAATAAATATATTGCTAGATCATCCATCACGACTCTTACCAAAGATTATTCCCTTTACACTAATAATTTTGCTATCGCGAGTTTGAGCCGCGCTCCTAAGAAACCACCTGATTAAACGGCGGCCGCATGCGTTAAGGCAGGTTTGCTTGGTCGCACTTGCGGTGCCTTATAAGATGCGTTTAGATACCCAATAAGAGGTTTTTTTTTGGGTCATTTTTTGGGGCATTTTTTATTTAAAAATCGGCTATAGTCGGTTAATGTTTTTGTTATAATAAAAAAAAAAAACGTATCTTTTGTTAAAAACCTTGAAAAAAAAAAGAACATTTCTAAATACTTATTAAAAAAATCAAAAACCCAATTTAAAAGACTGGGAAAAGGTTAAAAAGCATTATAAAATCAATTAAAAAGGCAAAAAAAATTTTGGGAAATTTTTTATTAAATTTAATAAATTTTTTAAATACTTAAAAAAAGGTTTTTCCCCCGAGTACGTTTAAAACAAGAAAAAAAATTTTTTCCCAAATTTCCACAAAAATTTCAAAACTTAATTTTATTAAAATATTTATGGGTTTTTTTACAAAAGGGGTTGCGAATGGAAAATAATTTAAAAAAATGAAAAAAAAAAATTGTAATTAAAATTTGTGGGGATTTAAAAATTTTTTAATTATTTTTTTTTTTTTAGAAAATTTTAAAAAAACTTACAATTACCAAAAAAAATGTTTAAATAAAATTTTTTTTTTTTTAAAAAAAAGGGTACATAAAGGGAAAAAAAAAGGAAAAATGAATACTATCCTTTTAAATTTAAAAAAGAAAAAAATAAAAAAATTTAATGATTCCCTTTTTTCCCTCAAAATTCTTCTTTTCCAACCTTTTTTAAAAAAAAATTTTTTTTTTTATTTGAATAAAATTTTTTTTAAATTCTTAACCAAATTCATTCCCCATTTACGGGGACACCCGCTGCCAACCCCTCCTCATTAACTTCCTAACCCAACCAAAAAAAATTGCAAAATTGAAAAAACCCCCGGAAATTTAGTCCATTTTTTTCCCCTAAACGACCCCAACGCACTTAGTCGCATTGCGTTAGTCGTATGCGACGGCCGCGTGGAAGGAACCACACCTTAAGGCACACGATGTCATTCACTTATCAGCACGGTATGCTTACACCTTTAGTAAAGCCTTGTGTTCGTCTTAGCTTCGGATCCCGTCCCATACGCTAGTGGCTGGAGTTGCCGATAACCAGCAACCCCAGCGTGTTACAAAAGATCCTACTGGGCCCAACCACGACATTGACGTGCCAACACAGCGGTGGGGAGTTGGTACTATGTAAACAATTTTTTATAAAACTTTGGAAAACCGGCCAATATTCGCTGCTGTTTGTTAAATACTATCAAACTAAAAACGTTTAATAGTAGTAGAAGCCCGACAGGAAAAAAGACAAAAATAGAGGAAAATTTGTGGTTAGAAAATATGTTAGGTTAACAAAAACTTTTTGTAGTTATAATTGTGTCACTTTTTTCGTAATTATTATTTATAATTTTGTTATAGTTATCAGAAATAGATCATATATTTGTGTTTTTGTCGACAAACAGGAGGAAATAGGCCGGCAATACGAAATCCAAGTTTAGAAACGATTACTAAAAAGTAATCTTGAACAATTAAGTTTACCTAGCAAGGAATTTATTAAATTATTTAGGCTAAACAAAGGGTTCCTAAATCTTTTAATCCAATGAGCACAACATTTGTCTAAGGGACAGCGAAGTACAAAATTATTTATGAAAACATGGATTTTTTATTTCTTTTAACTTTAAACCTTTTGCAAGTAAATAAGTACCGTACACAAAATGCACAAAAGAAACTTCCAATTACGAAATATCAAACGTCAACAATTTAAATGACAAGGCGCGAGTGAGAAACTCATATGCACATATTAAAATAATAGAAAAGGAGCGAAAGTCAGAAAGATCACGGCTTCGTTTTCTAGATAGGATAGATAAAAAACTCTCGAAAAGACCATATAGTGCCAAAATAGTTATTTACCAAACAAGTGCGGAAAATGGTACTTGTCCGCACGCGACGGCAGTCGTTAAGGGCGAAAAAAACACTTTCCGCCAAAGTTAGGTATAATATTTTTCCTACGAGTGTTTTTGTTCATCTTATTTAATAAAAAAAAAGATTTTAATACGCAAAAGTTCTATAATAATGCTACAAAATGACACATATGATAAAATAGTTACATAAATTATTTAGTTAGTTCTAATTATCTTTTTTTAACAATAAAAAAATCGTGCAAAAAAAGTTATTTTTCCGTACGATTTTTTTATGTACGGAAAAATAATAAAACTTGATTTTTTTATAATAATATATTATTGGCAAGCTTATTTAAAGAACCTTTAAATAACAATCAAGAAAGAGTTAACGACGGTAAATGTTGAAATTGGAAGTACAATTTGTATTTGTTGCATGCTGCGTTATAGCAGATGCCGCAGCATCTTGAAAAACGTCGTTTCTTATTTGAATTTGATTGGTTGGTTTTTCGCCATTACAAAAATGCCTTAATCGGTTTGCTGCAGAGAATTACTACTGTAATGAATGGAGGGAGGTGGGCGCACTTCTTGAAAATGCAACTTGTGTGCTGGAGGACGGTTTTTCAGTTGGAAACGATTTTGAACAGAAGGATTCTTGCATTTTGGACCTCACTCTTGCGCTGAAAAGCATTTTTAAAATATTCTCGGCGATTTTCCGTTTATTTTCTACGAATTCTTCAACATACGATTTGGCAACACTGATTGATTTTCACCCACCGTGTCTTTTAATGTTTGTTATATTACAGCCAGAGTTTTCCAGAAGGGTTGCAGATGATCTCTGGAAGCAGTGCCCGGTGTATAACTGGATTTTTTAATCCAAAATGACCCGCAATATTGAAAGGCATTTTATTAAAAGTATTAATTTCAACGCTTTGTCTTTTATTTTAACAGTTCTTAAGACGATGCGCCTTATATTTTTGTTACATGCTTGGTTTGTTCCCGCCCGGATCTCAAACAAGACATTTTTGGGGCTTGTCGGTTTTTGTAAAAAAAATTGTAACTATCAGAATATTGCCGCTGTCTTGGATATCATCGGTGGTAATCTTCATAAGCTCTTCACAACGGCAAGCTCTAGCTAATCCAAAGATGATGGCTACTTTGGTCATTAAATATATGTTATTTGGAGCATAAAAGATAAAATTTTTGGCACTTTTTGCTCTAAAACCATAGATTTTTTCGGTTTGTATCCATCGTTGGCTCGCTTTAGGTAAGAGGTTAATTTATAATATTTACTGATGTCGATATCTTTCTTCGGTTGGATAAGAAGCTTTAGCATGAAGTATTTAAACCATAGAGTCGATGGAGCGTACATTTTTGATAATTTGTGGAAATATGCCAATATTACCTCTTCTTTTATGGTGGATACTTTTGTTTGGTTGCACCAGTCCTCGAATAATCGAAATTCTTTTTTGTACCTCCCTTCTGACTTCTGTGCTTCCTTAACTGCATTAATTAAGTTATCTATTTTTAATTGAAATTACGTACAAAAAAACGACGTTTGTAACGCTTTTTTGTTGACTGTCGGTTTATGACGACTGTTGCTATGGATATGTTTTGGTGCCAACAATTACCACCACAAGTCTCCTGTCAAGCCCAATATAATTATTGTCAATGTATTTGACAGTTTTTTAGTAGGCTGCCTGCATATGAATTTTTAAGTTTAATGGTTAAGGGTATAATTTTGAAAGTAGTAGTAGGTACAACAAATTTAAATACGCATATCTAGGTTTTCTGATTGAAAAATAGTACCTATGGAAAGTAATTTGATTTAAAGTACAAATTAGTGTACATCTTGAATTATTTAAAAAATGAGCATGAAAGTATAAATCGTGACTACTATTTTTTTAAATTTCAAATAAAACTATTAATAAAAAATTCATTAGTTGTCACACTGTATCTATAAATTGATACAAATTACCACACAATAAAGAACATTTTCCAATATTGTAATTATGTGTTAGTAATTGGACATCGTTAACGAAACTGGAGGATAAAATCCGTTACATCTAACCACCTACGTGACCAGTACTTAGGGTCAATACAAGCTTTCGTGGGTTGTCCTAAAATAAAAATTTGCAATTAAACCAATAACGGACTCAGTCTCCCGGATTATTACGGAAAAACCCTTCGTAGTTAACGAAAGAGTTATGGATTGTCCTTATTTCTCTCATTTCCTTATTTATTACAGTATTGTATTGTAAACTCATTAATTTAAACATTTTTTTCGAACAGTCTTCGAGAAGTTTCGAATGAGTTCGCAGAGAATTTATATTGTTAGGGAAGTACAATTTTGGGCACATTAATTATCGCGACGACATACAAGCTCGAATGTGCGGATGGCATTCTTCTTCGGGAAATTAATGATTTTCTTTTGGCAGCCGCAGAGTCTTATACTTGGTTTTATGTATTGAGAATCCGGAGGTTCCCAGAGAGGGATTACAGGATATTTTGCTTATTTTTGTCATATACAGGGTGTTCTGAAAATAGTTTATAATAAAAACCCCTAAAGTTTTGCGTAAAAGTAATTTGAATAAAAATATTTCAAAATATCTGACCCTTAATGATTACTGAGATAATGGACTAACAATGTAGAATTAGCAAAAAATTAATGGCGTTTGTCGTAAAAGAGGAAATAAAATTGGTGTCAGTACCCAGCTGGCACACATGTTGAATGTGACGCCTATATGGAGACGGTTTTCAGTCATGCTTGGTCCAAAACGTCATGTGACCAACATAAGACGTCACAGAAGCGTTCTTTTTAAACGTTTCAATGATGACTAGTATGAGGAGTCCTCTAGATGTCAGAAAATCTTAATATGATACTCCTAAACAATTTAATGTCCGACTGGTATATTATTTGACAAATAATAATATTATGTCAAAGTCAGTTAAATACGAAATTTAATCCTAGGGCGTTATTAAAAAAAATAACGCCCTAGGGCCTACAAATTTACCAATAAATAAAGAATAAATTATCTTTAATACGAAAATACAAACATACTTACACAATATACTTATCACAATAAAAATTATTTTTTAAAGTAAAACGTACAATTTTGAAACTGACCGGAAAATTCCACATTTTCATACCCCACCGCAGTTGCTGTGTTACTTGAAGTAATACTTTTCCCAACTACAAGGGAAGCATTAGCCAATTTGGAGCTTTTACTATCATCCACGTACCCTCGTGCTACCGAAGAACTCTTCCAGCCTCCTAACCTCATTAAGCCTCGGAACTACCTCCCGCATCAGAATGAATTGTTGCCGCTGTACGTCTTAAACAATGACCTGTGTACGCATTAGTATCAGGTAAACCCAAATATGTAGCAATCTTAAAGGGTATATTTCCAAATGTATTTTTACCTATAGGCTGCACAGTACATTGTTCATCACGATAGCACAAAAAATTTCTCAATAGGTGCCCTTTTAGGTCGCAAAGACACATAGTCCCGAATTAACTTTGTTGCGCACATTTCACTGTCATCAATAACCAAAAAGCTCCTTGCTTGCCCATTTTAACTTTGTGGAATGTCAATAAATATATGCTGATCCATATCACGCACATTGTCTCTTCTACAAGCTCCGAATACAACTATCTCTAATGCAATTTTATCTGCCAAATATTTTTCAGTCGGCGCTTCTTTCAAAAAAGTTATTACTTCTTCGCGAGTCAGAACCATCGACTTTTTAGGCTGATAATTTCTCCCAAATTGCTTTAGGAACAGTTGCAGAGAAATCAACTTTTCATTACTTCTTATCTTCTTATGAACTATTAATTCTTTACGTAACATTGAAAACTTTGTCCAAAGTTAATTTGGAGAATATGACTCTGACAAATCTTGAAAATAAGCCATCAAAACGGTTTCGTCCACACGATCCAGGCAGTGTTCCGTCAGCCAGGCCTCAAAATGAAAATATTCTTTCTCGTAAATCCGCCTAGTTTTTTCTGGCAAAAGCGCATGCTCAGCTTTAGCAGCTTTCACTAAAATATCTTGGGGGAGATGGTTATTTTCCACTACTTCGGACATTTTTATGCCTCAATCGCAAAATTATTTTTTATGTGCTGTCTTATTGACAAATAACTTACAACCATGGTTACCGCAATTACGTTTCGACAATTTTTTCAGGTAAATGCTAGTACTTGATTTGGTTTAAACTAATACCCTTGATACCTTATAGCATTTTTATCGGGTTTTGGCTATAAAAAGGTCAAAAGCCTGAGGGCCTCTGGCCCGAGGGCAGATTTGACCTGTGGCATTATATCCTAAACCCGTGGTGCATACAATGCTTTATGTTTTACCCAAAAAAAGGGGTTTTTAAAAACTTATAGCTATTTATGTATCAAGGGGTTTTTGGGACTAAAGCCCTGAAGGCGAAATGCCCCCGGGGGCCCCCGGCCCGAGGGCTAGATTTTGACCTGATGGGCATTTAGTCCATCCCGTGGTCTCAATGCTTTATGTTTTACCCAAAAAAAGGGTTTTTAATGACTAATTACATTATTTATTCGCAATATAAAAAAAAATTACCTGTACCTGTATAGTAAGTAGATAATGACTGGTGTTAAGTTTATTTGATGTTTCTGTCAGTTAGTCAGTTGGCATTTTTTATTTAACGATTCCTCAAAAAACAAGAAATTCCACAAAATATAAGAGAAAAGGCCATAAAAGGACCCGAAAACTTTTATTAAATCAAGGCAAAGTATGATCG